>JANIJG010018642.1:0-17700 GCA_024611175.1 Megaceryle torquata
CCGCCCCTGGGGCCGGGGGCTGCCACTTGCGGTCTGGGGCCCGGAGCCGGAACCCGGCACTCGGAGCCGGGCCTGGGGCTTGTAGGCAGGATCTGGGGGCTGCTGCCTGGCATTTAGGGCCGGGATTTGGGTCCTGGGCGCAGGGCTTAGGGCCCGCGCCCGCGTTCAGGTCCTGCCCGCCTCTGTCGAGGACCCCTGGGTGAGGAACTAGGCCCAGAAGCTCACTCGGCTCTTCCGACGAGGGGCTGCGCCAGCTCCCTGTGCGCTCATAGGAGAGGGTATTTATGTTTTCCGTGATCTCTCTTTGTGCTAGGTGGCACCTGCTCCCTGGAGCTTGCCTTGGTCGCCGGCTGTCTCGCCTCTGCTGCATCATGTTCCTCAGAATGGATTTTGTGTACTTGCTTTCGGACCTTGAGATTTCCAGGGCAAAGCAGGGCGCTGCTTGGAGGCTGGGCAGGTTTGCAGGTACAAGGGAGTATGAAGCAATAGCGTAGAGCTCTCCAGTCTTTCTGATTTTAGTTGCACATGTACTGCACAGCATTGTTCCGGTGAAGAACCTCTTCAAAACAATCTTACACCTATTCAGAGAGATGTAATCATGGAATAAGAAAGAAGTAACTGTGCCAGACATTACGATTTTTATTGAACTTTGAAAAGGTGTGCTATGGACACAGACTTTCTTCTAGACACTGGCTTCCAGATAACCACAATCTTGCGTTCTTTTCCATGAAGTGTTACATAAAATCTGTTATAAAATCACATGTATGTTAGAAACATTTTCTGTACACTGTATTAGGCTGTGTTCTGTCATAGTAATAATGTGCATCGTCTGGGAGGCACTCAGGGAAAGGAGGAGCCTTCTGTCCAAACCAAAAAGTTCCTATTAGGAGTAGCACTGACTTTCAACTTAATGCCTCCTGGGACCATGGAGACTATCTCCATGTTTACACATTCAGCTTAATTCCGAGGAAGAGGCTGAAACCACCAGAAAGGACTAGAGTGGAAATAAGTCCTTATGCTAAGGACTAAGGACAATGATGATTTGTTCATGGCAGAATTGGGGCAAAGCTTGTCAATCCCTGGTGACTTGGTGCGAACATTAGGAGGGTGAAAGGACAACAAAACCTTAGATTCTGAACTCTACTTTCATGGTCACCAGGAAGGTGCTAAGTTTTTTCTGCCTCACTAGTATTCTTACTCACCTCTTCCTCGAGGTTCAGGTGCACGTAACATAATTATTCTTTCATGCCTCATAGAAGCAGCTCCTCAGCTGTGGTGACTTGTGAAGTGCCTTTTTCTTTCAGATGCTCTGTCCGATCACAGCTGTCCAGGTCACGCCAGAAAACACCCTGGGGCAAGCAGCAGCCTTCAAGGATTGGTACACGGGGGGTGACACCATAAGGGGAGCCCATCACACAGCTGTGCCCAGACCTGGAGCGCAGAGTGGGAGCACAGCCTGGGTAGACACACAGAGTGGGTGTCACATCAGTGTGCTCATTTTGCCTCAGTTAACCAGCAGGTTAAGCAGTGCTTTGGCCGGAATCACTGTCTGATTACTACTGTTCCTCTGCAGGTCATTGCCTTAGATGTTCCTCCCCATAGCCTCATAGCCCAGGGTGCAACAGTCCCACGCTCTTTTGGGTGCCTACAGGAGTCAAACAAAGGAGACTTCAGAGAAGGTTATAGCATGTTACCTAAACAAGACCTTTCTTCCTGAACTGTAGTTGTCAAGACATGACTGAAATTATTATTACATAAATAATAATACTACATATTCATTAGCTAATTTGTGTTTTGTGTTTTAGTATTTTATTTGGAATGATTAAAATGTAATCCTCAGGGACTGCTGAAGACCTCACAGGAACAACATGGCTGTTGGGAGTATTGGGGCGATATGGGACTGGGCAGAGATGTGGCTGCAACGTCACCTCTTCACCCTGAGTGCCATGGTTGTGCACAGCAGGTCTGGTGACTGTGGTGTGCTTCTAAGAACACAAGCACGTTCCCACGAGTGTTCTTACGTGTGGACCTGAGAGATGCTGCAAGCATGAGAAGATCTAGAGGATGCTCCTGGCCCCCAAACAGTCTTTTGCAGCACCTCATATACACAGAGATCCTCACAGCTATTGGAAACCTCTGCATGATGACATCAGCAGTGTCAATAAATCTTGCTGTTGTCAGTGCCAAACTCAACAGAATACTGTCACTGCTTGTTTCCAGCTTTCTTCTGCTTGCTCTCTCCCTTCCCTGTCACTGCTTGCTTCTGGAGCCTTTCCTGTTTCATTTCTCTTGGCTTTTCTGACTCCTTCTCCCACCAGGTGACCTTTGGCTTGTGTTCCCCTTTGCAAAGGATGTCAAAGCTCAGTTCCCTTCTACAGCTCTTTCCAAGACCAGGTGTTTCAGCACCTGGTGCACCAGAACATACAGGTGGATTAGTCCCTCCCTCATTTTCAAGCTCTAACTGTAGCGAGAGGCCTTCCAAGGAGACGCTGCCTGATGCAATGAACTCGCGCCGTGCTCAGCCCCCAGCTTGCCTGTGTGCTCTGCTGTACAGGGGGCCTGCCCTGCAAGGCCGGCAGTGCCAAGCAGCTCCCTTTCTCCTTCTTGGCTGGGGCTGTCTTGCTCTGATTTCTGGTAACCACACACAGGAACTGTCCTAATTTGTTCCTGCAGGAACTGCAGCACTTTCCATCTCATCTCAGCAGCCTGACTTGTCCTGCTCGACCCACCTGCATTCGTTGGGCCAGCTGGCAAAGATCTCTGCTCCTCTTGTGCCTCTGCTCTCTCGCTCCTCTCATTTCCCTGTCCTTTTCAGTTCCTTTTGTGGGTATCTTTCTCCTCATCAGTGCTTTGTTCCCACCATAGTAGTCCTTCCAGCCTCTGTAACTGCAACAGGGGGTAGAGTTGGTGTTGCAAGCCGGAGTGCTTCAGAATGATGCTTTGGTGTGAAATATTAACCGAGGGTATGGCTTTTTATTTACAGATACGTTGAAAATCAGCTGGGGGATTCCAGGGAAGATCACGATCCCAAAGCTTCTCATTCACACCAACGCTGTTGCTCCCAGTGTATGTGGAGAAGGGGCCGGGGTGCCCCCCTGCATCACCCCGCAACTTGGGGCTGACCTGCCGGCTCTGCGGCCGGGGGGGAGTTTGGGAGCTGCCAGCGCGTGGTTCTGCGGGGATGCAGATCCCTGGGTGAGGCCGGTGCCTGGTCAGGCGGAAAGGTCACCACAAAGCCTTAGAATGCTATTAAAGGGTCCGCGAGAGAGCCCATTACAAGGGCTGCCGAGAAAAACACTTCCCAACGGCGTTTCCGTAGTGTAGTGGTTATCACGTTCGCCTAACACGCGAAACGTCCCCGGTTCGAAACCGGGCGGAAACACCAGCCGAGGGGCTCCTTTTTAGGCTCATTCACCTGCCATCGGCCACGACCGCACTACTAACAATAATTTTTTTTTTAAACAATTTTACCTGAGTTTTTTTTAACTGGGATCGCGGGCACGACGAGACCTCTCAGCGCTGCTGCACTAGCAGTAACAAGTATGTTAAACCCATTCTATTTACCGTCGCGGCGCGAGAATCTGCACAGAGCGGCCTCCGCTCACCCCCGCCCGCCGCTGCTGTTACGACCCTCGGGTAACGCAGCGCAGCGACCGCGTCCCATCGACTACGTCTTCCAGCGTGCACAGCGAGCCGCCGCACGAACGGTGAGCCCTGCCTCGGTGCGCTGCATCATGAGAGTTGTAGTCCGCGCCTCCCCGACCCTCCCGGGAAGCCGTTCGCAGCCCAGCCCTGCCTGTACCCCTCAGCGGGACGGGTTCTCGCCCCGCGTCCCTGGCCCCGTTCCCCGCTTGCTGCCGGTGCTACTGCTGCATCTCAACCGCGAGCTGCCCTCAGCAGGGGGACACCGGAAGTCCCGTCCCGGAAGCGGCGCGTGCGACGTCATCAGAATATGGCGGCCTGAGGCGAAGGCGCTTCTTCCCCTTCCCTCTGCAGGTGCGTGGGGTGCCGCCGCCGCCCTCCTGCCGGCCCCGGTGCGGCTTTGCCGCCGCCGCAGCAGCCTTCGGGGCGGGCGGACAGCGCCCAGATGACAGGGGGGGACACAGGGGTGGCGGGGCTGGGCCCGGGCGATGGCCGCGACGGGGGAGGGCGCTGCGGGCTCCGTCCCGTCCAGCGGCGAGGCCGGGCCGGGGGTCCGCGGTTGCTGTGGTTCGTCGGCACCCGCTTTGCTTCTTTAGAGCCGAGACGGCCCTTCCCCTTGGGCTCTGGTTACCGCTCAGGACCGCCCTGCGCCCGTTGTCAACCCGGTCCCTGCGGCGGGGAGTCGCCGTGCCCGCCGCCTGAGCGCGGTTCGGTCCGGGTGGCTCGCTGCTGCAGAGTGCTCCTCGGAGCCCAGTTTTGACATGACAGCTCATAAGCTTAGGCAAGATAATCCTCTGATCTGGGTGGGGAGTCTGCACGTTCCTGTCCTCTCCCCCTCGCTCTGTCTTTAAAATTAGCAGCTCCCCAAGTCAAGAAGGATCCACCCGTCTCGCAGTACCTCGTGCAAAGCACTGCTGCACAAATCCTGCAGCGGTCACCAGTGGATTCAAACACCGACTCTTCTGTAATCATTAACTTATGCTGCTGAGGGGAAAACAAAGTTAACTCTTGTGTGGAATTTTTTGTTGTTGTTGTTGTTCCCAGATCAGAACAAAGAGGCTGCAGCTCGTTATCAAAATGCAGTATTCCCATCACTGTGAGCACCTTTTAGAGAGACTGAACAAGCAGCGAGAAGCCGGATTCCTTTGTGACTGCACCGTTGTTATTGGTGAATTCCAGTTCAAAGCGCACAGAAACGTGCTTGCCTCTTTCAGCGAGTACTTCGGTGCATTTTACAGAGACACGTCTGACAGTAACGTTGTTTTGGATCAGACTCAAGTGAAAGCTGATGGATTCCAAAAACTCCTGGAGTTTATTTATACGGGAAACTTAAACCTTGACAGGTAACATACACTGTTAAAGGGGGAAAGAGAAGAGGGAAATAAACTTGTGTTAAGGCAGTACCAGATTTTTTTCTTCTTTGTAATAAGTTCTGGAGGAACAACCAGTAGTGGAGATGATACACACTGACGAGCTGAAGAGATCTGCTTGTATGTTTTAAAATACCACAAGGTGTGCGAGTGCAGAAACAAAGGTCTGTTGTCTGATACTTCACCAGTTGATAGTTTCAGTCTCCCAGTCTTTCTGTCTGGGGTGGAAGGGATTAAACATCTTGTGTGATTACCAGAAGAGGAATGATAAGTGTGTTCTGTATGAAGTTGGTTTGTAGGAGCCCATCTTTGCAGAGAAGACACAGGAGCTGTGTCCACAGTAGAGAGGGAAGTCTGAGGAATGGATGAGGACCGGCACAATTTTAAAAACATTAAGTTTCGAATTGGCACAATCTGTTACTTCAAATCTTATGTTACAGCACCTGATTGACTCTCAGGAGGAGTCACAGAAAAAGTGTTTCTTCTCCTTACTGTGTTGGTTTTGTGCCCACTGTGTTGCTGTGTGGACAGTGAGGATCCTTTGCAGTGCCTTCCTCTCAGTAAAGGAAAGCCGTTATCCCTCCTGAGGGAAGTATGTACTCCAGGATTTTGACTCCTTTCTCAATGTCTGCTATCAAATGGTGGTTTAAAAAAAATGTTGTTTCTACCCAAGTCTGAAAACTCAAACAAAATAAGTATCAAGATGCAGGGTGTTGTGAGTTTTTGTGTGGTGTTTTTTGGTTTGTTTGTTTGTTTTTTTTTTTTTTTTAATGAGCTGTGAGAAATCAGCAGCAGTAGAGCAGCTTGCACACCAAGTCAGTGACTGATGCTTTGCCGGTTGCACAGAAGTGTGCCACCTTCTCTGTGTCTGTCTGGGACAGCAGTGGGGTGGCTCCTGGATTCCTTCTGAGCTGCTGCCATCTCTGAAGGTGAAAGGGCTGTTCCCACCCAGTGAGAACTGTTTGGCTAAAGGTGACACCTGTGGGTCTGCCCATGTGCACTTGTCACCTCGTACTCTATCCCTGCTGCAGCTGCCTGCAAATTCTGTGCTCTTCTGTGGCGGTGGGTGCACGAGGGACACGGGAGGGGGTACTTTGAACTCCACATTTGCATAATGCAAGATACTCAACCGGCATATTCATGGACAGAGTAATTGTGGCTAGTTGCCTAATGTTTGATTACATTTACTGTGTACTAGATTGTTACAGTGATATTATTTACTGTTCTCTCTTTCAAGTGGTGTAAATCCATAAATGCATTGCTGGTACATGTTGCCACCTTTTCCAGTTGTTTTTTTTCTAAACAATCAAGGCCTGTGTTGCAGGAACTGAAAAATAGAGTGCAGTAGTTTAAATGAGGACTTTCTTGGTGTTAGCGTTGTCTGTGCGCAGCTGGCACAGAACTAAGACTGTTTGCAAATCGTTTTATAAAACAAGATTAATACCTGCCTCTCAGAAGTGCTGAGGTGAAGGCACCACTTGCGAGTTACTTAAGACTTTTTGCAGAAGGATTACAGAATGGTAATGTCTGCATTTTATTCTCCAGTGTTTTATCCCTCCATGCTGTGATTTCTGAGCTTTTTGGACCAACAGTCCTGTGTCTGCCCTCACCTCCTTACAATTCATCTTTTAATTTAAAAATCTACAAAAGGCATCTAACTGAGAATAAAATTCCCAGTTCTGTGGATCTGGAGACCCCACCAGACACGGGTCGTTGCTCCGGGGTCATTGTCACACCAGTGTCTTAGGGCACTGCAGCACTAACTGATAAGATCTTGCTGTTTGTGTTCTCAGAGTTGCATTTTCTGACAGTGTCACTTCTCTGTACTCTGCTGTCTGTATTAGATACAGTTGGTACAGAACAAATGTTTGATTTGTCCAGAATATTGTCACCCAAGTCTTGTTTTCTTACAGCTGGAATGTTAAAGAAATTCACCAGGCTGCCGACTATCTCAAAGTAGAAGAAGTGGTCACTAAATGCAAAATCAAGATGGAAGACTTTGCTTTTATTGCTAATCCCTCTTCTATGGAGACCTCTAGCATCACTGGGAATGTTGAAATGAATCAGCAGACTTGCCTCCTGACTCTCCGAGATTACAGTAATCGGGAGAAAGCAGACGTGGCTTCCACAGAGTTGCTTCAACCACAGGCAAAGAAAGCAGCTTTAGAAAAGAAATCTCCTCAAGCCAAAAAGAGAAAGAAGAATTTCAGCTCCCCCAAAAGCATACAGAATAAATCCCTACCATATCAGAGTGACGTGACCGAGAACACATCCATTGAAATGTTTTTAGATGCAAATAAGCTGGCCACCCAGATCACGGAACAGGCTGCCCAAGGCAGTGACAACTCTGACCTACAGCTGGCGTCCGTGGTGGAAAGCGAAACACTGGCGGCACAGGATATCCTAGTTCAGACTATTGCGGCCAAACAGAAACGGGGGAAGCCTCAGCAAAGCTGTGCGCTGAAGGAGCACTGTATGTCCAACATAGCCAGCGAAAAGAACGCCTACCAGTTGGAGAGCTCAGGAGAAGAACTGGACCAGAAGTACTCCAAAGCTAAGCCGGTGTGCAACACCTGTGGGAAAGTCTTTTCAGAAGCTAGCAGCCTCCGTCGACACATGAGAATACACAAAGGGGTGAAACCCTACGTGTGCCAGCTTTGCGGGAAGGCGTTCACCCAGTGCAATCAGTTGAAAACACACGTAAGGACTCACACAGGTAAGCCTCTGGCCATGGCTTCGTGGGCTGCCAATGAGGGAATGAAAAGATCTTTGCATCCTAACTGCTTCCCAGAGAAACTGTGTGCTGCCGGTATGCATATGGAGGTAGTACCTATATCCCAGCAGCATGAAATGTTTTAGCATTTTTCATTACATAATCATAGTTTCTACTTTAAATAGTTAGAGAGGACTTTATTAGTCTGAGCATCTTGATTTCTGGAAAGACTCAGAAGAGCTGGCTGCCCTTCAACCCTGTAGAGTGATGGGGTGCCAAAAACTATAGCCAGCAGAGCATGAAAAACTGACTGTATTTGAGAACAGAATTTCTGTTGCTTTTTCTAAAACTTCAAATCCTAACAAAATCCCACAAAAGTAGGAACAAAATGTAAGTACGTAAATTCTCCTGTAGGGCCTTCAGATAAAGTCAGGGGATGTGTCTAAATTGCTACAGCATTTGGGATTTTAAGTAAAATGTGACACTGAAAAGAGTGATGGTGTTATGATCTCTGCATTCAGTAACATTACCAGAGGTTTGGGTTGTCTCAAGAGCTACTGGAGAAGGTATCAAAGAGAAATCAGTTATGAACATTTAAACATTAAGACAACATATCTGACTCAAAAAGATGATGAACTGAGCAGAAAATTGTTGGAGCCTGGGAAGACATAGGGGAGAAGTTTTGTGCTTCTCTTGTCATGTTCTTCCCTAGAAATGGAAAACTTGATGTTGGGTTAGTTTGTTCTTCAGGCTGATCTGGACAGCTGCTCTTTAGGTTGGATAGCAGGAAAAATTGCTTCCCCGAAAGGGTTGTCAAGTCCTGGAATGGGCTGCCCAGGGCAGTGGTTGAATCACCATCCCTGGATATGTTTAAAAGTCATGTAGATGTGGTGCTGAGCAATGTGGTTTAGGAGGGAACCTGGTAGAGTTAAGTTAATGGCTGGACTCGATGGTCTTAAAGGTCTTTCCCAACCAAAATGATTCTATGATTCTGGTGTTGCCTTTGGTGCTGTACTGAGCCCAGTGAGCAGCAGAGGGACCTGGTCTATGTGGTTTCCTTCCTTTTGTGGCTGTCATTCAGCATTGTTAAGTAACAGTGAATCAAACTTTTAAAAAATACTACTTTTGCCCTTTGGAAAACTCTGAGCCAAGGCCGGCAGTGGAGTCCTTCCCAGGGAGCTGTGGAGATGTAAAGAAGTGAAGTAGGAGGTGTTGAGGTACAGCTCCAGGAGAATACTTTCTCCTCTGACGGGGAGAATCTCAAATACTGTCAGCCACTGACTAACCAAAGACCCAAGTGTGAGATGGAGCTTGTGAGAAATGCTTAGGGACAGTTTGCTGGTAAGAACACGTCAGCTGCACTTTCTACTTTTGAGGGTGTTGTACCAGGAAATTTTGCATGAGTAGGCAGGGAATTTTGCGGTGTTGGTTGCTAGATGGCAGGCTAGATGGCTAATACTTCTATTTGTGAAGTTTTTATGTACAGAATATACTTGGTTGAATTCTTGGTTTGATTATGCACTGCCATAGGAATGCAGAAGCAGGCTCTTCTATGCTGTCAGCGAGACTGCAGAGTTGCAGAATCTGTTACAGGAGACCATTCACCACAGAGAACACGAACAGTCAGACAAGTACCTGTAGCACTGTACAGGAAATGCTAAAGAGACATTAGTGAGCACCAGACTGTATGCTGAAGACCTGTTCCTGTTTGACAGGCAAGAAGCAGCAGATGGTTTACTGGTTGTTCATCTTAAATATTCAGAATCATGAATAGACATAACCAGCAAAAAGTCTGAAACTGTAGTAGTGGTATTCTTAAAATGTGGGGAAAATGGCGCTACTAAAAATATTACCTTTTTTTCCCAAAAGGTAGTATGTTAAAAAGTAGTCTGTTATCTGCTGTATTCATGGCACATTCCACTTCAGTGGACCAATTACAGGATGTTCCAAGATGTTATCTGTAAGAGTTAGAACAGACACCTGAGCTTTGGGCAGGTAATAGACTGAAAAACTTTCTTACGGAAATGTGGGGAGCACCAGGGTTTTTTTTTTCCCTAGGGGAGAAGCCATACAAATGCGAACTCTGCGACAAAGGCTTTGCTCAGAAGTGCCAGTTAGTGTTCCACAGTCGGATGCATCATGGGGAAGAGAAACCCTACAAATGTGATGTCTGCAACCTGCAGTTTGCAACCTCAAGCAATCTGAAGATCCACGCCAGGTAGGCGGGAGTGAGATCCTGCAAATGCTTGTCCGTGTGTTTATTTAAACAGAATCATTTACTGCAGTGTGAGCAGGAGTTACACATTCACATAATTTGGTCATTTCTATTCCTTTTTTTCTGGGTCTTCTCTCGTGCTGCCTAACAGGGTAATTACACCTCTGGACTTGCTCATTAGGGAAGCAATTTGTGATGTATGAATCTTAGAGCTGACACACTGGTATCCTGTGGCAGGGATGTGAGTTCAGTTGTATACTGCCTGTAGCACCAAAGAGGGGAGACTTCCTCCTTGGTGGGAGGTGAAGCAGAACAGTTCTCACTGTTCGCTGTCTCCCTGCATTTTTTGGCAGGAGCAGGAATTATGTTCCCTTGTTGGGATTCATCATTTTATCTTTCAGCACACTGTAATGCAATACACGCTGCGTTCTCAGGGTGCGTGTTACATGTGCAGGGCCTGCGGTTTAGTTCAGCTGCTGTTGAAATCACGGCTGTGCTGATTCCCCGAGTCAGCAGACGGTGAATTTTGCTCCGTGAGAAACTGCTCACTCAAAGCCAAACTCACAGTTGTTACCTTTTTTTTTTTTTTTTCTTTAGTTCACAGACCATTAGCACAAGGAACTTTGGGGATAAAGTACCAATTGAGGAAAGTTACTTAACGGTGGGTGTCGCTTCCCTTCCTGCCAGGAGGTGACTGATGCCTGTGTTCCTTTGCAGGAAGCACAGCGGCGAGAAGCCCTACGTGTGTGACCGCTGCGGTCAGCGGTTTGCCCAGGCCAGCACGCTCACCTACCACGTCCGTCGCCACACCGGGGAGAAACCTTACGTGTGTGACAGCTGTGGAAAAGCCTTTGCCGTCTCCAGTTCTCTCATCACCCATTCCCGAAAACATACAGGTGAGGGGAGACGGAACCCGGGGTGCCGGTGTAGGCTTGGGCTGCTGCTGCAGAGGGGTAGGAGATGGGTGATGGCCCGGAAATCTGTGGATTGGGAATAGCTCTGGAGTTGTTGGCCAGCTCCTTTCTCATGTTTTTTCCCTTTGACTCCAGTTCAGGGAGTTCCTTCTCCCATTGGACATTGCCTCTGTTTCATATTGATTTCTTCTTTATGTGTATTCTGGTTTATATATTGAAATAACAAACTCCTTGTGTTTCCTTTAGGAGAGAAGCCATATATCTGTGGCATTTGTGAAAAGAGTTTTATTTCCTCGGGAGAGCTCAATAAACATTTTCGGTCCCATACAGGTCAGTTTCTAGACAGGCTGCTTCCTGCACTATAAATAATATTCTACCTTTACCCTTTTGCCTTTAAAATACACCATATTTCCTGTACTTGACAGTAGCAGAGGGTTTTTTATTTATGTATTTCTGTGTTAACATAATTTAAAGAAAATATCTGTTAATTTTCTTTTTAATTGTCTTTTTCAGACTAATTTAATCTGTGTAACAGATGTAGGATCATGGCTTTACTTCTAAAGTTTGGGGGTTTTTTTGCTTTGCTTTAATCTATTCTGGAAAAAAAAATACTCTGAATACAGAGATAACAGAGTTACAAGATTGTATTTTAAAATACAACATTGAAATCTATTACCCTACATCTCTAACCATGTTTTCTTTCCATTTTAAGATTATTCTAACTGCCAAACCATTTTTTTTTTCAGGTGAAAGACCATTTATCTGTGAAATGTGTGGAAATTCTTACACAGATATAAAAAATCTTAAGAAGCACAAAACAAAAGTTCACACAGGTGAGTTCCTTGTGCAAAGAAAGGTTAAGAAACTACATCAACCGGTTTGTCTTCAGTGATGAATAACTTTTTCTTTCTTTGCTCATCCAGGCCTAAAATTAGGAAATAAAAGATTTTTGGATAGTAGCTCCCTTTAGAGCCAAGAGCATCTGCTGTAGAGGTACCTAACCTTTTTAAAGCATGAAGTAGATTTTTAAAGTAGATTCAAGAGAAGTTTTCAAGCTTTGCATTGCTATAGCAAACACACATTGAGCAGCCTAGAAGTGGATTCCAGCTGACAAGGATATCTTACGGGAATATTTACTTTCTTGTCTTAGTAACTCATGAGAGCTTCCCACGTGAAGGCACAGGCTGAACTGTAGGAAATTCTTTATCTCTTCTGAATATGTCAGAGGACTGTGTCTTTAGGAGGGTAGTAACTGAGGTGAACATGGCATATTGGTTACAGAAATTACTTGACATCTCAAAGGCACAAATATTTTTAATGTAACAGAGAAAGATTTTTGATTTTTGATTTTTCTTTTCTATGCAGTCAGTGTTAATCCAAGTCTGAGCTGGATTAGCAAACACAAGATCAGACAGCTGGTGAAATGTTCCCAGTTGTGAATACTGCTCTAAAAGGACTTGGCAAATATATTAAATTCCTATTCTAGATACCAGATTTTGATGAGGAAGAAATTTGACATATATTACTTGCCTGTGGTGCAAAGCACAGAGGTGTTCAGATGTTCACCCCCTTTCAACACTGGCTCCATACGCTTCATTTTCTATCCATCCTTAAGTCTGTTAACCATAATTCCTTTGCCTCTGTCATGTGGAAAAAGGGATAATAGGTGTCTGTCTGCATCTAGATTGGGAGGGAGAGGATGAGAAAGCAAGAGTCATACACAGATGCAGCTTTGAATGTCAGAAGCTTGAGAAGCCCCATCTAAGCCCAGTATAGCAGGGAGCCAGTGGAAGCAAGGGTGAAGTGAGAGCACCAACAAGTGTGATTCTGCTCTGGTGGGACCGCCCCTGCAGTGCTGGGTCCAACTCTGGAGTTCTCAGCACAGGAGAGATGTGGACCTGTTGAAGCAGAGCCAGAGGAGGCCACAGAAAATGATCCAAGGGCTGGAACCCCTCTGCTGGGAGAGTTGGGGTTGTAGCCTGGAGATGGGAAGACTCTGGGGACACCTTATTGCAGCTTTTCAATGTTTAAAGGGGTCCCATAAGAAAGATGGGACAGACCTTTTAGCAGGACCTGTTGTGACAAGACAGGGGGTGATGGTTTTACACTGTAAAAAAAAAAAAAAAAAAACAAACCCCAAATATTTAGACTGGAGAGAACAAGGAAATTTTTTTACAACAAGGGAGATGAGACCCTGGTCCATGTTGCCCAGAGAGGTGGTCGATGCCCCATCCCTGGAAACCTTTCAGGTCAGGTTGGCCAGGGCTCTGAGCAGCCTGCTCTAGTTGCAGATGTCCCTGCTCCCTGCAGGGGGGTTGCACTAGATGACCCTGAAAGGTCCCTCCCAACCCAAACCAGCCCATAAACGATGTATTGTACATTGCTATCTCAGTTAAAAGAGGGTGATTGGATGTGGCTGCGGTTCTTGGATTTTCTTGGGTGGAAATTCAAGGAAACCTTTGTAACTAGATTTTTTCCACAACTCCTTTGTTCACTGATGGCATGGTACAGAAGATCCTTAACGAGTGGAGATCAAGATGGATTGGATCATCTGCCTATTGTCATGCTACAGGCAGCAGGGAATGGGATTCTTCTGTGCTTCCACTGCATTTATAGCTCGTTCTGTCTTTGTGGCACACTGAAGCCACAGACAGGCCAGCTGCCCTGGCAGTCTTTAACGTGCCAAGTGTTTGTTTGGACAGGCAGTTGAATTGAAAGGAAATTTGCAGAATTTGTGCAGGAGGTTTTGAACTTTGTTTGTTTGTTTCCCCACCCCCAGGATCAGAAACTCCCCCTGATTCTGCTGCACTGGAGAATTCTTTCAATGAACAAGAATCTCTTCAGAGTCAGAAAAGCCCTTTATCAGAGTCCATAGATGTGAAACCCTCCGAGATGTCGTTAGCACTTCCTCTTCCCATTGGGACTGAAGACCATCAGATGCTGCTCCCCGTGACAGGCAGTCAGTCTCCATCAGATACATTACTGAGATCTGCTGTGACCGGATATTCAGAACCTCAGTTTATTTTCTTGCAGCAGTTATACTGACAGTGCAGGACAGAGGTGTCGAGGGCATTTGGTGGGGAACTTGCATACGTTTGGTAAGATGAACACAATCAAGCAAAGCAGTCACACTTTTTGAATTGGACTTGGTCTTTTTTTTCCCCTCTTTGTAAAGACACTTGTCAGGCATTTCCATTGCACACTGCTTTTTGTTGAATTGTGCTTATCTACAATCAATTTCTACTTGCAATTAACACTGATTTCCAGGAGATGATTCTTTTCCAGCAACACCTGCCTTAAGAATTCTCTGTTAGATATGTTAATGTATTTTGGAGATCTCTTCCCACATTCCTGCTGATCTGATGTGTCACAATGTCATTTGAGAGCATTTTAAGCCATATTTGATAGTTTAAGAATATTAGCCCAGAGGCATAAGGGGAAAATCATAATTGGAATGTACTTACGAGCTGGTACTCCTGCACTCCAGGGCGATGCCTTGGTCCATGATGGAAGGTAGGCCAGTGCTCTGGTGCGGTGCTTGTGAAGAATTGCTGCTGTCTGCCAGAAGCAGTCATCTTCGGTTTAAGTCTGACCAGAGGGAAGGGAAGTTTTGTGTATGTTTTCCTGAGGAGGCAAGTAAAGGAGGGTTATTTTTTTTTCTGCAGTGCGGTCAGTCAGAGGGTTCTAACGACATGGACGCTACTGGCTGTTCTTTCCAGCAAGTCACTTTTGCTTTTTAAACTGAATCCAGCACTGTTGTACGTCATCCCAGATTTATTTCTAAAGAGCCCTGGTTTGGGCACAGACAGCAGCGTTCACTCAAAAGGAGAGCTGGAACATGTATATCATAGACGAGGAGAAAAGAAAAGATACATTGACTTAATCGTGAGGCGTGGATCATAGCTTCATAGCCCTTCCTTTACAGCAGTGCTAGACAGTCGGTACAAAATAGGAAATAAATCCTGCCCTTCACTGTGAAAATTAAGAAGCAAATACTCATGAGGGGTCATTGATGAAGAATACAGCAAAGTAGACAGATAATTTTCCAGGTGAGGGTTGGTCAGAGTACAACTGACTCGTGTTAATTGAAGTATTTCTATACTGCTTTACCCCTTGCGTCACCCGTACACAGTAATTGCACAAAACTGGTATCTAGCAAGACCCATGTAAAGCTGTGTTTTATTACTAGCAGTGTACATCTTTACAAAGCAGCGTTTTTAGTATCTTGATGGGTCATTAGTTAAAGACTAGTTGAAAAGCAGTATATATATATACACACTTCTAAGCTCTGTTTTGCCAGTTTGTGCCATTAACATAATGTAAGCATTATTTAAGTAATCATCAAATAGTACTGTACCAACAATGCATTTAAAGATATTATTTGTTGGTTATTTACTTGGTGCTAGCATTTTATTTCCACTGATGCCTTGTGTCTGGACACTGATAAATAGAAGAGCATAGGTGATACCTCTTAACTGACTCTGTTCTACGTGGAGTAATAATTAATCTGCACCTTAATTAAACAGACTTGTGAAAAATTTCTTGGAGGATTTAATTTAAATACTCTGCAAACAGTCCCTTGATCCCAGAGCATTACTACAGATTATTTTTTCTTTCTCTTCTTACATTTTTGTACTTGTTAGGCTGTAGACGTTTTGCTTCTTTTTGTTGATCATCTTAAGTGTGTGGCGCATTTAAAACTCTGCTTCTTAATCATATTTTATGTTTTGATATATGTCAGATTTGCTGATAAAGTCCACCACGGACAGCAAGGAGTATGCCCATGTTCAGTGGAAACATTCTTAATGCAGGCATCTCTGACTTTGCCCACTGGAGTGAATTATTGCCATACCTGCCTGACCTTTATTTCCTTCGCTTTTCCCGGATGTCCTTCATAGTGCTGGCAGAGGACAATGGATGAAGTTCTCTGATATTTTCTTTTTCTGTTTGTTTGGTATTTCTCCTTTTCCTCCCCCCTTTTCTCTTTTAGTTTCTGTTGTTGTAGCATCTGAAGGATTCCTTAGCCTTCCCATTTATGACCGAAGAGCCACAAAGATCGGGATCTCAACTCTGTGTAAAACAGTGTAGCTTGTCCTAAGGTTCCTCTTTACTTTCTCTCTGAAAATGGAGCAGAAGCCTTGGGATAGACAGAGGCTCAGTCACAAATACTGAAAAAGAAGAATACCGTACAACTGATTTCATATTTAAACAGCTTTGGAAGATAAACTAATGCTGTGCTACTGTTATCTGAGGAAAGGTATCTGAAGATCAACATATCCAGGATAAATGACCACAAGAGAGAACTAGCTCTGAAAAAAATGATTAAAAAACTAATTACATTCCTACATAGGAGATGCATTCCATAACAGTGTTTGTTTGGACTGTTTTTATATTTCTAAAGTTATAGCTTATTACTGTATTCTTAGATTTCAGACTTTTTTAAAAAATACAGTGCTTAGATTTATACAGGATTTGTTTAGATACTTATAACAGTAACACTTGCTTTATTAGTCATTTAGTTTTCTTTATAGACAAGAAGAGAATCATTATTTTTTACAAGACAACAATTTTAACCTTTCTTAATAGAATACACACCTTATAGTTACATCTTGGAGCAATAATTTAGTGACCTGCACTCTTGAGTCCCCATCTGAGAGTCTTGATTTTTATCCTCATCTTTTGTGAAGATATCTCACCTGCTGAGGTATGATCTCTATGAACTGTATTCATTTACTAGAATATAGACTTTAAATATATATATATATTAAAAACTATTTGTAGGTGTGTTCAGGCTGGGTGCTGTAAGACCTGAAGAAGTTTGTCTGTACTGTACCTTTTGCCAATAGATGCATGGAAATCAGCGGCACATCCAGTTCCTAGGCTTAAGGATTCTGAGTTCAGTTTGGAAATACAAGGTTTATAACAGTAATTGGTAATTTCTTTAAGGGATTAATATGGGAAACATGGAATCTTTTTGGGCAGACATCTCCTTCTTGAGACCAACCTGCAAAGGGAAAGAGGGAATTTTAGCAATTCTGTTAACAGTAATTCAGAGAAAATGATGTGATTGGTCACGTCATTGCTTCAGTCAATTTTGCACTGAAGTCGGTGCAAGTTTTGCCTGAATATCTGCATCTAGAAATCTCTGAATTGGCCATTTGGAAATTCTTATGTGACAGTAACTCCTAGTGTGACACTTATTTCTGAATTTGTGCCTTTCTGT
The DNA here is from genome assembly GCA_024611175.1 of Megaceryle torquata. NCBI lineage: Eukaryota > Metazoa > Chordata > Aves > Coraciiformes > Cerylidae > Megaceryle > Megaceryle torquata. The sequence continues at coordinate 17,078 of JANIJG010018642.1, forward strand.
GGGCACAAAGCACAACAACTTCTGAAATCACATGTTTCAAGAAGATTCTCAAGTTTGGACAAGTCCCGTGTTAAGGATTTCAAGGCTGTGATCTTGGGAGAGGCTGTCAATAAGCCTTGCAGAATTAAGTTCAGATGAGGACTAATAACTGAATTTTGGTTTGTTTTGTTAAATTATTTTTGAAGTATCTTTCATGTATATACATTTTTTCCTCTGTTCTTTGTATATACCTCAGCTATCCATTTTATAATCCTCTGGGAAAGGAGGGAGTTGTACATACTTAGCCTGAAGTGTTTTACGTTAGACTTTAATAAACTTGTTTTGTAATTTTCCTGCACTTCATGTCTCCTGTTTATAACTGCAAGGGGTAGCAACAAGAGGAGGAGGGAAGCAGTCTGACATAAGCACCATCTGAGCGCCCTGTGGGAAGGACGTGTGGTAGCCCTCGGCTGCAGCACATTTAACATGGCAGGGATCGCTACATTCTCTTCTCAGCAGTAAACACACCTGATTGTTCTCAGAGAAGAGGCTTTGGGTCTGTTCCAACTAAAACAAAAATTTTATTCTAAATACAGTCGAGTATAATGACTCTTAGATTCATATTTTTCCATGGAGTTTGGGGT
>JANIJG010018647.1:4778-27682 GCA_024611175.1 Megaceryle torquata
AACCTCCAAAACAAAAAAACCTCCAAAACAAAAAAACCTCCAAAACAAAAAAACCTCCAAAACAAAAAAACCTCCAAAACAAAAAAACCTCCAACCTCCAAACCCTAATATTACAGTACAAATTCTAAACGTGATGGGGTGAATCATTCAGCTGATCTCCATAGAGGCTTGATATTTCCCATCCAGGAAACAAGCATTCATTTCATCATTGTGGTCACTTGAATTTTAAGTGTTCCCTTGCCAGTGGTAAACTGATCTGTCAGAGGTCACAAAGGATCCCATACAACAGAAATCAGCTTTATTGCTTTTTATTGTTCTTTCAGGCAAGAACTACTTTAATTTCATCAGAACATTTTCGAGGCTGCTAACAAACAGGCAGGTCGTTTTGTGCAGAGTCTTTCACCCTTTTGTACTAGAAAAGGAGGAAAATGGTAGTTAACACTTGGAAAAAACAGTCCCGTTTAAAAGCAGAACAAAACAAAAAGCTCATTCACGTTGTTAATAAGAAGGAACTGGAAGATTCACACTTTACATTTTTATACTGTAAAGAGCAACTTACTTGGTACTCAGTTAACCAAGTTACATAACTTGAGGGGACAACCGACCAAGCTCCTTCAGTCCATGTAAGGACACACTAACATTTGAAGGATTAAACACAGAAATGCAGCAATTAATGTCCCCGATGTTTTTAACAGTGTACAGCCAACGAGATTTTCCTCTAATGGAATTACAAAACAGAAGCATGCCTTGTTTAGCACACTAACAAGCTTGCATTTACTGCTGTCAGCATTAGACCTTCCAGTACAGCTATCATCCACATAATCAATGAAGATAGTTTGTAAAATGCCACTCTGATATTAGTCAGGCAGAGTTATTCACCCAAGGAAAGATCTCCAAGTTTAGGAATAAGAGTAGCATTTTTCAGCACGGAAACTGGTTTGTCAACAGCCATTCTTCTCTTGCACAAAACCACCGATGATGCCAGCTCAGAGCAACAGTAGCCTCATTTACTGGCGGGAAAAAAGGCATCCCTTTGTACCATCGGTTTTTTGCCCTTTCAATAGCAGCTCCGGTGGTAGACTGGTGTGGACAATCACAGTGACCATCTGTGACAACGAGACAGTTCGATAGATGCAAGACTAACTTGAGTTTGACATCGCCACATGTTGCCCTGCTGAGTCTTTGAAAAACTTAATGAAAATGGATACATTCAAAGCTGAATAAAAAGAGGTCTCAACAGGCCTGACCCTAAACCTAAACAATGGAACCGTAATGCCGGCACCATTGTAGCAATACGACAGATGTAGGTTGTGCTAGCTTTCATCTGTAGCTGTGACTGATAGCTTCCAATTTGCTGACAAGATGTATAAAGTTTCCATTTTCATTTGGTTTGTAGGCACGAATTTTGAGGGTTCAATTAAGATGGAAAATGCACTTTTTTTTTTTTTTTTCCTTTTTTTTGGGGTTGTTGACAGAGAAAATTCTTGCAAAGACTACAATCAGCATGTGTCACTGACCTAGGGACATTCTTGTCCTAAATCCACCCTGCAGAACTTATTCTGGAATTATTCAGCATAAGACTGACTTTAAAAGTTTACAGAGGAATATAATAGCTTAACCAAAGAGGTTCATTCACAAAATCTTTATTATCAGTCCAGACATTAACAGCTATATACTAGTATTTTCCTGATTGCTTTAATTATGTAATCCAAGTTATATTAAATTTAGTTAATTAGCTCCATAAATCCATCCATCATAAGCCCATGTTTGCTGCTGGTACATCCTCAGCACATGTTCTTTCCTATTTGGATCAAGGTGAGGAATTGATCTGATACTGGAGTTCAGGAAAAACAAAGAAACAAATTCTCCTGACCTACAGAGATGATTTGGAGGGCAGTCATAGGGGGTTTTACAAGCAACACATTCTTCTCCATTCTTCCTGGACAGAGCAGTTTTAAGAACCCAACAGCAGCAGAGTCAGCTCATGTTAGAGCTGCCCTGGTATGACAAAACATCTCCAGAAGAGCAACACAGAAAGCCATCAAGACACAACAGCAACTGATTCCTAAGTTCACTTGAATTTGTAGGCCATCCCCACTCTCTGTCCCCCCTTGTGTATAAGGGGAAAAGTTGACAGAGCTGAAATTGGTAGATACAGAAAGACATAAGGAAAGCCTCCTAGGTCTCCCTCTTTCTCCTGCAGGTTGACTAAATGGTGCCATTTTGCACAGAAACATCTTCCAGGCTGAAGGCAAACTTCAATACAGCTGTTACAAGACTCAGGCAATCTTTAACTGGTAGGAGTCACAGAAACATATTTGCACTTCATTTATGAAGAAAATGATTCTCAAAACAAAAAAAACCACACTTTTGAGAAATTTTTTTTTTTTTTTTTTTCACTGCTTGTTCAGAAGGGGGTAGAGGAAGTAGAAATCTGCATGAGATAGCTAGGAAAATTTTAGTAACTAAAGTAAAAGAATATACCAAGTCATTTTACAGTAGAGTCCTTGAATGTGCTCAGTTAATGTATTTTGACTTCATTAAGCACATATTACTTGATGGTGTTATTAAGAATCCCTGTATCCCAATCCCACATAAGCTGGTGGCAAAAGGATCCCTGTCCAACCTGGTGAGGAGAGCTTTTTGAACTGGAACAACAGGAGAGGAAGACAACTACAGTCTAGTGAAGAAGTAGTAGACCAGGATGAGAAGCAAAGGGGCGAGAATAATGTGGACAAGAGAGACCTTATAATCTACAAAACAGTGTTGAAGGGGGACCACCTTGAGTGAATGCACAGAAATAAGTACCTACAGGAATGGTATCATGGGGAAAGCTCACACTTAGTCTGTGAAATCAACAAGACTGGATACCTCTGATGCTTCTGTACACTAACATTTGCAGTGTGGACAACAAACAGGAGGAATTAGAGGTTCAGTTGCAGTTGCAGGGCTACAACCTCATCAGGATCATAGGGATGAAGCAGGACAGCTCACACAACTGGAGTACTCAATGAACAGATACAGGTTTTTTGAGGAAGAACAATCCAAGACAGGGATGAGACAGAGTTGCATTTTATGTGAGAAAGAGGCGGGAAGATACGGAGGTCTGCCTTGGGATGGACAATGAGCCAGATGGGACCTTATGTATCAGTATTAGTGCTCAGACCAACATGGGGTGGGTGTCCGCTACAGCCTACCCAGTCAGGAAGAAGGTCATATGAGGCCTTCTTCAGATCTCTGGAAGAAGCCTCATGTTTGCTGGCTGTAGCCTTCATAGTTTAACCATCCTGGTAACTGCTGGCAGCACAGCATGACACAAGCAATCCAGGAGGTCTCTGGAGCACCCTGATAGCTTCCTGACATGGTTGGTCAAGAAGTCAATGAAGGGAGATGCTCTGTTGGACCTCATACTTACAAATAAGTAAGAAATGTCCAGGAACATGAAGATTGGAGCAGTCATGTCTGCAATGACCATGATACAGTGGAGTTCAGGACCATATGAGGAAGGAACAGCAGGATCACAGCCCTGGACCTCATGAGAGCAGATTTTGGCCTGTTTAGGGACCTGCCAGCAGCCCATGGGATACTGTCCTGGAAAGAAGTGCTTGAGCTGTCAATCTCAAAAGCTTGTGATCAGAAGGAGGAAGTCCAGCTGGAGGCCAGTCATTAGTGGTGTACCCCAGGCCTGATGCTGGGGCCAGTACTGTTTAACATTAATGACCTGGATGATTGGTCCCAGTGCATCCTCAGCAAATCTACAGTTAGTACAAAACTAGGAAGAGCAGTTTATACACCATATGGTTGTGCTACCATTCAAAGGGACTTTGCATTTCCTTTTGGTAACCTTCATGAGGTTCCCATCTGTCCATTTCTCCAGCCTGTCAAAGTCCTGAACCTGTGGAGGAATAACCTCAGGCACCAGTACACAGTACTAGTTCAGAAGCAGTTTTGAAAAAGAAAGTCTTGAGGGACACCAAGTTGAACATGAGTCCACCATGTGCCCCTGTGGCAAAGGTGGCCAACAGCCTCCTGGGTTGCATTAGGAAGGCGTTGCCAGCAGCAAAAGGGAGATGACTTTTCATCTCTAGTCAGCGCTGGTGAGATCTTAGCTGCAGTGTTGTGTCCAGTTCTAGGCTCTGCAGTATAATGGTCATACTAGAGTGAGTTCAGCAAAGGGCCACAAGAATGATTAAAGCACTGGAGCATCTGACATGCAAGGACAAGCTGAGAACTGTGATTGTTCATCCTGAAGAAAAGAAGGCTCAAGGAGGGTCTTAACAATATGTAAATATAACTGATGGGGGACAGAGGAGAAGAGAGACGATGGAGCCAGACTCTTCTCAGTAAAGCCCAGGGAAAGGACAAGAGGCGATGGGCACTAACTGATATTCAGGGGAAAAAAAACCCGACCTTTTGAATTTCCACTTTCAAGTTACTAGTATCTCCCTTACGTTAGGTTACTGTAGTGATCCTTGTGACAAACAAGGACCAGTCATGGTCAAGTCAAGCAGCAGGAAGAGTCATTTAGTAGCACAATCTATAAATGCAACACAATGTCCCTGCCTCTCCTTCCTGGTAAAGTACCCCACATGACAGCTGAGGTCCTCCAAAGGGGAGGGAGGCCAACAGCTTTATTCTGTGAAGTAATTATTCATATGGGATGCAGCAAAGGAGATGCAAGATGTTTAAAACTCCTGCCTTGACCCACAGGTTTCAAATTTACTGTTACTATGAAGTATCCTTTGCACCTCCACAAGTAAGCTGCACTATGCTCTGTATTTAAAAGAGTTTACTGTTCACTCAATAAAACTGCAATGTTACATTTCTAGATCAGCCCACAAAATAAAATTTTGACCAATGAAGATCATGCCAGTTATTTAACACAAAGGAAAATGCCTTTCCTCTCCAAAAGCCTGACTGAAAGTCCACTGAAGTCTATAGTAGCTTTCTTCTGAATGAGTTTTGATTAGGTCCTTTAAAGAGACATTATGGATTATGCTCTGGAAAGCACCTTCCTGATAGGAAAGAGTAGAAGGATGTAAAATACCCAGAGATAAGTACTTAGGGAAATGGACTATCTCTTCTATCCAAACAAGGAGTAGAAACAATCATTTCCCAGACAACAGCAGTCTTTTGTCACTGTTGGATTTGGTGTTTAAACTGAAGAGGATAGGCACAGTACAGATGGCCAAAGCTTCATCACAACCATCTTCTTAAGGTGCACCTTTAAAAAACTCATTTAAGACAGAAGACTAGTCCATTGTCTCACTGCATCTAGTAAGTCAGTAAATAGTAGATAAACTAGTGCAAAAGAAAACCATCTTCAAATGTGCTAGGCTTCCTCTTACCAGTGTCTGTTGGGAAGAGGAGACTACAGTTTTTATTTTTGCCAAAGGTAATTGCAGAGATAAATTCAGAAACCCTTGAAGCTACTACATAGTATTCCTTAAAGGTCCTGGTTTTATAATTTATTGCACACTGGCAATTTGCTGAGGCTGTGCAGAAGGTTATTGCCTTCAAGACCTTGGCAACACAGAAACATACACCCCAGAACAAACCAGCAAAGATTTATCATTCTTTATGTTTAAAGGAAATACTACATTGTATTTAGATCATACAAACCAAGTATGAAGATGAGTACAGAAAGAATGTAATTACAAGGCATGCACAGACATAAAACCAAAATATGATAACAGTATAAACATTGCTATTATTTTTACATTGCAATAAAGGTATTTCCTGTATGAAAAATTAAAGCAAGCAAGAAAACCCAAAACCAAACCACTGAATAAGTTGAAAAATATTTCCTTAAAATATCTTGACTCAGATACTCAGGGACGTGGAGAAGGGGAATCTTATTTTCAGAGCTTCCCGAGTAAAAATTACTGGTTTATTGTAAAGTCAGCACTTAACTTTGTAAACAGATGTACTTCTTCCAAACTTCCTCCACCCCATCCATTGTTTTATTTATTTATCTATCTAATTTAATGCAAGTTTCTCTTACACAAAGCAAAAAAGAATGCAACTCAAACTCCTGTCCTAATTAAAGGTTTCTTTGTTCTATTATGAACCTTACTTGACTGCTCAATACTATTGCCCAGAAGAACAATACATATTTAAATCTCTAATCCCCACAAGGAAAGAGAGTCTCTGTAGTAACTATAACAAACTGCCTTGGGTACAAAATACTATTAAAGAATATGTAACTTTATTCCTGAATCTGACACTCCACACCCTACATCCACTTATCTTTATGTTTCAAACACTTTGTCCACTAACAGTCATGTGCAGTTGCCTCCTGTACCAGCTCGTGAGGTCTGAACTGTGCAGAGGGTGGAAGTAGGGACTATAAGAGACAGGGCTGCTTTAGGTATAGTGTCAGAACACACCACATGATTTGCACTACCACCCATGAGACTTCGGCAAACAAAAGGGACCTCCGCGAACAGCTGCATTTCTCTGAAACTCAGTAATCGGTGGCAGGACACGTAGGCCAGCAGCTTTCAGAAAGGGTACAGATTTTGCACCAAAAGATAAAAGTGACAAACACAACTCACTCAAAATAAAGGCAAAACTTGCTTTTTTCAGCTCAGCTTTTTGTAGCCCATCTGCAGACATGAGCTTGTAACTAACTGAACTATTTATCCTTCAGAATGATGAAAAAGCACAATACCAACATAACTTGTAAATTCCCTAAATGGGAGCCACTGAACACAACAGTGTCAGGCCTCTGAACATCATCGTCTTATAAAACTGCAGATGTCTATTGAAATGGTGGTGTTCAATTCTGTTTGGGGGCATAATAGAATCTAAGAGGCTCCCAAGGGAGATCCCTTACGACTCCTCTTTCATCTCTCAACCAAGCACATTACCTTCCCACACATCCCAAGTATGATCACGATACAGACAAATGTGCATTCAGTAATGGGACAGCATCTGCAACCAGTCCCCGGCCATATAATGTGGTGCACACATACCCTAATTATGTCACATGCATTTTAGGTCACAAGACAACAATATATCTAGTCACAACAGGAGGGCTTGTAGGGTCATCAGGAAGTATAGCAGAAAGCAAGATCTTGGTCACACATAAAAAATACAAAACAAAACATAAAAAACTGTCCACAGCTTCCCAAAAAAGTCCTACCTGGAACTGCTCTCTGGATGGAAGAGATTCTGATAAACTGGATCTTGCCTATGGTCCACAAGCTGGCTATGTTTGGTTAAGGCAACAAAGTATCATCATTATGGATTCAGGGACTTAGATGAGAAGTTAAAAAAAAAAAATCAAATTAAAATCACCACTTTCTAGTAAGTGCTCTGTATTTTATACACATACAGACACACATGTTCAGCAACACTGTCCTGTCACCAAAGAACTTCTTTTCTATGACAATGCTTAGGGAAAGAACATGCCACATCTGAAAAGCAATTCAGAAAACGTTTTTGAAATATGAACTCAGAGCTTCTTAATACTAACACAACTTTCACAAGGCAAAAATCACTCTCTTCAGTCAATCTTCTGTGCAACCTTCATTCCATCAATATTGCAATTTCATAGCTAAACATATTAATAGGTCATAAATATTCAGATTATGTAATAGAGAGAAAGCAAACGATAAAATGCTGTTAACATTCATTTACAGCAGCTGGGAAGCCCCTGCCAAATGTTGCTTTACATAACAAGTCGTGACACTCTCACTGCATTAAGCTTTCTGATCACTCTTCCTTTATCTGCTATGATTCTGCACACAATACGAGACAGCACAGACTAACCAATGGATTTAGAAGCCCTTTCAAGCACACCAACATTTCAAAGGTTTAAAAGATTAAAATATCAAAAAGAGCCTTGTGCTTACTATGTTTGTGCTTTTGCATTTTATGGTGCAGACATGGAAGTGACATTCACATCATTTATCTGCATTAGGTCCACAATTCAATGCTTCAAATAAATTTTAAAAGTGAGTTTATTTTATTGTACCATACTTGAGTTAAACTACATGTAAAAAGGGAAAACAGTAAATGGAAAACATCTCCACTACAGCATTCACAAGGCATCTGGAGTACTACTGAAACATTCTGTAATGTGTGCATAATCCTGTCCACAACCTACATTAATTTTATCTTGAGGGTTGCATCTGAATCAAGTAACAGTTCTTGCTTTGCCTCAGTATATTCTGCATTACATTGCCTTTGTTTCAGAATAGTCTCTGCTACACTTAAGAAGGCAGGATTCCCAAAGCATCAGTCAGATCCTACAAGCTCTCAGGCAAGCATCAGCCAAGGCACGTGGACTGTGGGACTAAGTCAGAATGTTTTACTGTAAAAAAAAAAAGATGACTCACTGTTTGATTCATTTATTTTGCATATTTCCATGCCAAAATTAAGCCAAATCCTGCAGACATTTATGGAGATTAGTAGCCCTAGGAAGGTTAAGAGCTCTGGTGAGGTCAACAAATTCATGTGTGTAAAGTAAACAAGGCTGTGCATAACAGAACACACGGGGCAGCTACTATACTGCTTGTAAAAGCAATACCGGTTCATTCATCCCTCCAGCCCTGCACTCGTTAGCAACTATTCAGAGCACCGAATACATTACAAAGCCTAATGCTTTAACTGACTGCAATTTTACAGCAGTAGGTCTCAAGCTTCCCCTGTAGCCAAGGCTCATTAGAGAGAATTGGCATGTCTATACACAACTGAGGAGTTTCAGCAGCACTTACTAGCTCCGGCTCCACCCCATCCATGTGGGGCACAGCTTCAGCAAGGCCCACCCTCATCGCTTTGGAAACCACAAGCTAAGGACCTGACTACCAGATGTTGGTAAAAACTGTAGCCATCACAGGGAAAAAAAAAATTCACAAAGGGAAGCACCAGTTTCATCAATACTCATTCAGCATTGTGAAGTCTCCATCAAATTACAAGGAACTCGGTACTCGTCTTCTGATTTGAATAAGGTTACCTTCAGTCACTTCTGAAGACTCTTCTCAGTGCATTCAGTCACCTGAAATTAAGATCTCTCTTGCCTTCAAGTTGCTCTTGCTCAAGTTAGAGCAGAGTGTTGTCCCAGACTTGGAGGAGGGGAGGCTGAAAGGGTTCTTTTCCACTAAATCGGGTCTATTTGCACAAGAACTACAGAAGAGGTACATCTTCCCAAAAATCACAAACTCTTGAGATGAGATTCAAAGGGGTAATTCCAAGATTATAAACACACTGTAATAAGAATAATGACCCATATGATCATAATAACAGGTCTGAATCCCCACTGGCATTATACCACGTGCAAGTTGTAATTTAAAAATGTCTCTTTCAGAGCATCTTGCAAATAGTTTTACAAGCAAGGAGGAGGTTTCTCAACTAGAGGCAGCTATAGCTAATCGCATAATCTCACATACTACTGATTATGAACCGAGAAAGAAAAGTAATCGCACAGATGTTATCTAAACCAACAACAAGTAGTAGTATTTGGCATTAAATTTGCTTTAAAATATCCTAACACAAGTAATGCTAAGGAAAAACAAAGCTGTGTAATGTAAACAGCATGTGCTCTGCAAATGAGATGTTAGAACCAAGAGAACAACAGATTACATATAAATACTTAATAGAAACTTCAGTTCCCTAACTACATCTTCACATGTATTCCATCTCCTTATTTCGGTATCTTTAATAAGCTTATAAGGATCTTCTTATCCAGTACAAACTGATAGTGGTTCAGGATGCATTAGCTATTCATTTAAGAAAACAGTCAATTAAATTTTTAATTTTTTTTTAATAAATCAAATTGGTAGCTAGATAAATTACCAGATAACCAAGTAGAGTGCAGAACAGAAATAAGAGCAAGTTGTTCTTTCCAACACAAAATATGCATGTGCACAAATTCAGAAACATACCTAAAGGGTCTTCTTAAATTAGATTTTTAGATTAAGTTGAAAAGAATTTGAACATTTCCATCATTTCCATCTTCTTGCCTCATTCTGAGCTATGGTACTTTGCATACAGCTGTTCAAACAACCTGACTTCACCACATGCAGTACAAGTAAAGAATATTCATGTTAATCCAGCCAAGTAAAGCTCAGTATCTACAAGCACCATGACTTCTTGCAGTACTGTCTGCTGCCCTCCAAAAACCTGCCACAGCTGATAAAGCGTTCTTCAGGTTTCCTTCTTCTTACAGATATATTAATGCACTATAATCATTCATCTGTAGTCACTAAATCCCAAAGTATTCACTGTTATTTGACTGACAACTGCAGGCTTGCCTCAGTAATATTTACAGAGCCACTTCCCTCCTTTTCTCCTTGCACATTGGTTGAGGCAAGTTACCCTCACTCTTCACTGAGTAAGTTTCTGGTGGCTCCAATGAAAGCTGGTTGTGAATCTGCAACTCAGGCAACTGGGGAGCAGAATCACCATGGGACAGAGGACTGAATATGCTGTATGAAAGGAGTGCTTCGGGAAGAGTTATTGAAGCAAATGTTCAGGGAAACAAGCGTTCATTCGTGAGCCTTTCAAGTAACTCTGAACAAACAGGTTTTTTTGTAGATTGCCTGAAAAAACAGAGACAATCTGCCAAAAATTGCCCTAAATGCTGGCAGGTAATTAAGATGAACAATTAATATAAAGGAAATGGTTGGGTTTTTTCTGTATACTCTATGTCCACATGAAATGAATAAATAAGGTATCCTCTGAATATTTCCCCTTCCAGATTAATAAAATAAGTATTCTTACTTTACAGTGGTCACACAAATACCTCAATCCTACCGCCCTCCCCCCCTTTTCCATTTCTTTACAAAAAACAACACAAAACAAAACCAACAGAGTAGAGCAGGAACACACACTTGCTGGAATACATAGTGAGACACACATCTCTCAGGTGACGGCTCTAACTACCAGGCAATGGATTCACAATCACTCTGTAAATAATTAAATATTCATTAAGTCTGGGAAAAAGCAGGAGAGCTTCAACAAACAAGAAAACAGGGAGACTTGTCCCAGCATACCCCGTCCCCTAGTTCTCAGAGCAATCGCTTGCAAAGGGGGAGAACTGGATTCAAGACTCAATTTGAATAAAACAGAGGCAGCAAGGTGTGAGACCAGACTCCTCATGCAAAAGCTCTGATCACTGGGAAAGATGCACTGATCAGACTCCTAATGCTGCAATTTTATACATATTTCCATGTGGCTCAGCAAAAGCAGCAAACATTTTTAGGTTTTCTCTGCTGTCAACTCGGATGACATCAGCATTGATGGAGCCGGCACTTATCTCTCCTCTCTGCCAGCTGGAGGCAAGGCAGTTTCTGGTATATAAATAAGGGAACTGTTAGTGAGATGCTGTGTTTCATATTGTAACTCCTGTAAACAGTCTGCAGAATAAACATGTAGGCCAGTATATGCAGTTGCATAAACACACCCACAGACACCTCTGAAAGTGAGACTGCAGCCAAAGGGAAACTAAACATGGCATCCGAAAGGCAAACACAGGAGCTAGAGTTCTTTTATGGATTTAATCCCATGGGATATTTTTCACCCTAAGCCTCTTTGAGCCCATATGGAAGAGTGTGAAAACTGCTGTTGTAGCCTGAAAGTCTGTCCTCTCATGCCTGAGCACAGACCTCCCCCATAACACAGAGGCCGTCCTGCAACCACACAGAAGTATACTGAACTGGCTGGTGGGCCACCAAGGCATGCAGTTGGCATCGCCCTGAAGAGTCCCTCTGACGACCCATCCCCTCTCACCAGTAACCCACTACTTTGCTAGTCAGGGTGTTACTGATCAGATGAATTACACTTTGGCTATTTTCATTGATTTTGCCCTTTTGATATGAAAAAGAGGTGGCTGGTTTTTTGCACAGAATTATCAAACTAATTATCAGGGATTGTCCAGAAAGGTTTCCCAGAGATGTCGTAAAAGACAGACAAAAGCTGCTGAGTAAATTTTACATGCCTTAGCTACTTGGTCTTTGGTAGTCATCCTTGCTCTTTTGCCAGCTGCTCAGTACTGCATGCCTCCTTGCAGCAACATGCACATACTTCACCACATTTTCTGTAGACAGAAAAGCAGGTTCATAAGAAGAAGGTGCTCTAGCTTTCTGTATAGCAGGTACAGTCAGCCAAAGCCACACAATTCAGTATTCACTTCCCCTTGTTCTCTGTTATCAGGTAGAAGCAGTGCTGGAGCACTGCTCAAATACAGACTATTTTTCTTGTCCACAGTTTTGCCATTAACATTTTCATATTTTTCTTTATTTAAAGTACCAGAGACATCTCCACAAAACCACATATCCTGCCTCCCTAAGGTGCCTTTATTAAAAAAGGTTATTATGATAATGCATTAAAACCTTGTCAGAAGACACATGAAACAAGAAGTCTCAAAAAAGGGTTGGAGGTAAAGGAAGAACTCCCCTCACTTTTATACCACATAACCTCTGAGACACAACAGAAACCTGAAAAAGTAACACTTTCTTCCATATTCCCAATTTGTAAGTTCTGGCTTAAACAAGTTTATTGATAGAGAGCTGTCTGTCTAGACTTCAAGGAAGGTCAGTAACTCCAGTCAGGTACAAGGAACATGATCCTTTGAGACACTCCTGGCTGCTTGTTTCTCAATGAGGCCATACAATCAATTTTGTGACAGGTAGTTTATTCCACCATCCCACAGGTAAAGTTAAAGACAACAGTGGGAGCATTGCTTGGGAAGCACAGGATTTCACCTATAACTACAATATCATGGCATCAGAAGTGGCTGGCAATTAAAGGATTACAATACAGTTGACGATAATCCGATGAGCTCAGCTGTAGATGCACAGACTATCTGTAGCAAGCTGCTGGGGAAGTGATGCTGGGCGTGCATGACAGCACTCACTGTCCTCCACAGCACCCTGGGAGGAGAGGAGCCACTAGCAGATGGGGACCTGCTACCTGCATTGAGCTCCTTAACCTCTTCTGCACATGGGACCTTCTCCCACTCTGCACATGCTTGTGACTTCAGTGCAAGGCTATCTGAGAAGATTGACACTTTTGTCGTATCTTGTCATGACATTAAGAATCTAACTAATTTTATGCCATGTTACTTGAAAATTAGGAAGGCATAACTACATGAAAGCAGCCTTAAAAAAAAGGCACATAATGCACACAACTATTACAATGGACTTAATATCAAGTAGTACTGTGTTGTGTAGCAAAGACAGCATAGTTGTCAAGTGCTTAAATCAAGTTGTTAAACATACCAGTTATCTCCTTGCAATGCAAAACAGACAAGCTAGCTTTCCATTACACAGCTGGTTCTTCATGAGCTGATAATATTTATGCCAAGAATGCAGAGACACCAATTTGCCACATACACAAAGCACGTATGAACAAGAGTTTATATACTTTCATTTCTACTAATCATCAAATAAGTGATTTGCAAGAGGAAGAACATGCTGTGCCATCTAAACACTTTAACAACCTTGTTGTGTTAAGTATCCTCTAATAAGAGTGAGAACTTTTTTTCTTTTTAGTATACCTTTTGAATGTCTGCATGAATACTCTCAAATGAATGCCTATCAACTTAGTCACAGTGTGCTTTGGTACAGAGGTTTGCACTGTAGCAGACCTAGCAAGGAGAACACTTACTAGAGGCACTAGACAGCTGATGCAGTGCCCTGAACTACCAGGAATATAAAACTTGAAGGAAAGGGGCTGTGTGGATCATCAAAGTCCAGCCTGCTGTTACCATAGGCAATTCTATCTCATAATTTTTCCTAAAAGGTAACTTACTATACAGTTAGCATCTTAAAAAAAAAAAAAAAAAAAGCTTAATGATAAAAAGACTTAAAATTTGAAGTTTTTTAGCAGAAAAAGCAGAATAATAGCTCATCCTATGATATATATATAAAATAATTAAATGACTTATAATCTTTTCAAATTCTCTATTACTTTCTAAAACAGTAACTTGATAGTTGAGTTAGGAAGTTTTGGTTTGGAGGCCTGCACATCTTGATAATAAATGAAGACTTATTTTATCTTGCCTCTGACCTAACACTTAAGATTGTTTATCCTACCATCTCTTAAAAAAAAAAAAAAAAAAAAAAAAAAAAAAAAAGAGGGGAAAAACAAAAAACAAAAGAGCTTGAAAGAAGACAGGTTGTTAAAAAAACAAAAACAGCCAAAAACTATAACTGAATCATATTAGGATTCTGCCATACTCTGTAAACATGAGCATGTTTCTCTGATTTTCAAGAAGCAGATACTCTGGAACCATCTTGAATAGTAAAGGCTAGTTTCTTTTACCACAAGAAGGAATGTACACTGGAAAGTGAAAGGGGATCTGCACATCTCCTTATTTAGTTTAACACACAGAACAAAGCCAAAAGCACGTACTGCTCCACTTCTGATACCTTGCAAGAAATGAGTCAAAGAAGCATCTTGAAGACATCACCAAAAGATATTAGCAGATCCTACACGTGGAGTAATTCAGATGAGTAAGCACTAAGTCACTTAAGGAGTCTGGACAGTCTGTTCAGATGAATCTGCAGAAGTCAGTTACGTTTCCCACAACAGCTAATTATGTGAAGGGTTACCATCATTACTTCCTGGAAGTCACCATCCGGTAAGTCAGATACATTTGCTTTTTATTCCAAATATAGTTAACAAGAACTACTACACCAGAAGTGTTCTAATTATATTTTTTGTAACTTCTATTTCACAATAAAGAAGTAGTTTTATGCTAAGCATATTTTGAGAATGTTTTGGTTAATAGGCTAATACAGCTCTCTCGCCAGCTTGTCAGCACATCTGCATCTGTAATGGGAAGCCTCAGGAGGTTGAAACTGAAACTCAAACAGGTTTTATCGGTCAATAGTAGATAACATAACAAAGTTAACAGGGATATTCCAACAAATCAGTGATCACACTTCCAAGCAAGTTCTACTGAAACTTTTTGTAGAAAAACAATAGACAAAGGAAAGCTTTTTTCCCTTCTCAACACTTGGTAATTAAAAGCAAGCCCCCAGATGCTATGATTAAGGTACACACAGATTAAGTATGCACACACCTTCAGAGGACTTCACTAAAATCAAACTGCACCATCCTGCACCTGATAGAATTAGAAGTTAATGACACAGGTCATCCTTAACTTATTTGACAGATATGATTATTACAGAGTCAAATCATAGAGCATATGCTTTCTACACAGAAGTTTCTGAGAGTATTTAGTGGGTTTCCTAGACATTTTTCTGACATAGGCGGGCTGGGTCCTTTTCTTGTCCAAATGTTTCGAGGAATCACTATGAAAAGCACCTTCTCTTCCTACCTGCAACGCCTCCATCATTAACGCAGAGCTGGGATTATTTTATTGTTAAATACTAGAGAGTCCAATGGAGAGCTACAAAGATGATTAAGGGGCTGAACATCTCTCTTATGAGGAAAGGCTGAGACACCTGAGGCTGTTCAGCCTGGAAAAGAGAAGAGTGAGGGGGGATTTTATTAATATTTACAATATCCGAAGGGTGGGTGCCAAGTAGAAGGGACCAGTCTCTTTTCAGTGGTGCCCTGTAATAGGATGAGAGGTAATGGTCACAAACTGGAACACAGGAAGTTCCACCTCAACATGAGGAAAAACTTCTTTACTGTGAGAGTGACAGAGCCCTGGAACAGGCTGCCCAGAGAGGTTGTGGAGTCTCCTTCTCTGGAGACTTTCAAGACCCTCCTGAATGTGTTCCTGTGTGGCCTGTCCTAGGTGCTCCTGCACTGGCAGGGAGATTTGACTCTGAGATCTCCAGAGGTCCTTTCCAACCCCTACCATTCTATGATTGCACCTGTCAAGAATTAAGCCAAGTGTTTTCTCCTTCTAGAGAAGACAAACTGTTCATTATGTTTGCATTCACTAAGAGAGTTATATGAAGTCATGACAATGTCCATACACAAGCCAGTTCTTGGAAACAGAACATAGATTTCCTTGGGGTTAGTTCCAAACATTCTTCATTTTCCATAAAGAGATTCCACCTCAGTCTTGGGATTTATCAAACTGTCACCTCCAGTTAAAATCCCAGTTTCCAGTGGGTTGTATGATGCAAAATTGAATACTGCACCTTGAAATTCATACAGGTATATGCCTGAGAAATAGTGGCATGAACAGAGGAGAAGGAAGGGGTTATTAAAGAGATTTTATTTGTTCAGTTACTAAGCTGTAGCTAACAGAAAATGGCTTGAGAATACCAGAGTTTTGCCTGGACGAGATGGATTAGTGGTCAGAGTATAGGAAAGCATAATAGCCACCTTTAGCCTACCAGGTGGCTGTAACTGACTTGTGACACACTTCT
Organism: Megaceryle torquata; assembly: GCA_024611175.1. NCBI lineage: Eukaryota > Metazoa > Chordata > Aves > Coraciiformes > Cerylidae > Megaceryle > Megaceryle torquata. Next base: position 21,080 of record JANIJG010018647.1, read on the forward strand.
GTGTCTACCAGAAGATAACTGCCACAAGCTGCAGAAAACAGTAGGTTCCTGAGGAAGCAGTGTCTCAGGATTACCACTCCCATTACAAGAGATCAAAGTGAATTGTTTGTTTTAGAGCACTCCCACAGGACCAAGCCACCAGACAAACTGCCCAAACAGCCTGCAGTTGTTTAAGTCTTGCAAACAAAGGAAAAAGAGCGGTGATAACCAACTCCTTCAGTTTTGGCATCAGAGAGTATTGGTAATGTAAAACACACAGAGCAAGCAGCCTTCCTGTGCAGGCAGCTTTGCTTCCTCTTCACCCAGGAGATGGTCCCATGCCTTAGCAATGGCCCTCTGTGCTTCATCCCAAATACCTGCCACTGAGCACCCTACCAACCCCATCCCTTTTAGTGGTACACAACCATTCGCATCTTCAACCACTGCCTCTAGTTTTCAGCTGTTGCTCTTCCTCCACTTGCATACATACATACTCACACATATAACCCCCCTGCCTCCGGTCTCTTGAACATCAGGGTATTTGGCACGGTGCCAAACAGACAAGAAGTGGGGAAGGAAAAAGACAAAGTAACTTCAGGCAGAACAGGCTATTCATGACTCACAGCTCCCGGACTGACCAGCACAGAGCAAGGTCAGACAGCCTTGCCTTGGAGATAGCAAGCACTTCATCGGATCAGCCCAGCCAGCTGAGAGCAGGGAGCACAGGGGGGGTCCCAAGAAGGTCGGGTCAATGACTGGCAAAGTGGGAGAAGCCAGTCACAGAGGAAATGCTGCCATGCGACTAAAACCTGCAGGAAGCAGACAACGCAGCAGGGTGCAAGGGGCCCTGGTACACATTTAGACTAATCGCTTGCACACAAAAACAAACCCCCATGCTCCAAAGCCTATTTTGCTCTGTGAAAGCCAAGCAGTAAGAGTAGATTAGACTCTAATAGGGATTAATAGAAGTTAAAGGTAGCGCTGATTTCCACTATAGAGACCAGAAGGGTTAGACATGGGCTAGCATGACAGATAGGTGTAGCAAGGGCTTGAAAGAAAGGTAAAAGGGAAGAACAAGCACCACAGGTGCTTCCATTGGCACCTGCCTGGCTTCATTTTTTCTCTCCCCCACATCCAGCCCTGTCCAAAAAAAGAGATTAGTTAGACATGCTGCACTGTCAAGTCATGGTCAGTGATTTCTAATAGGCTGCGTGATGGTCAGCAGGGGATTTCTTATCCAGTGTCAACAGCACTGACCCACTTTTTTTCTGGCGCTACCATCCATCACCTCTGACTGTCAAGGAGACCAGTTTTCACAAAAGGCAAAACCTAACCTAAGCAAAGTTTGAGGCAGAAAATTAGATAAAATTCGGATCCCATTCTGTCTGACTGCAGCCATTCCAAAGCTGTAAGTTTAATTTTATTAGCAACTAGGACTTCAGTTCATAAAAAAGTGACCAATAAAAGATAATGACAGTAAATGAAATGCACTTTAGTATGATTTAGAGCATTGCTCTGCAACAGTAAAGTATGCTGAAACTGCACAAAAAGTATTCTTGGAAAGGAAAAAATCTCCAAAGAAATGATTATAAAAGGATCCAAACTGCTTCAGAGTCAGAGGTAAGTTAAGATTTCTTAAAAAAAAGTGCAGGTATATACAAAATATATACACGAAGTATGCATTATGATTGCCTTACTGCCAGAAAGAAACACTGGTCAGACAATCCACTCGTTGCTCGCCCTTTCACGCGTGCTATGGCAACTAGGTCTTTATTAACCTTTAAGTTCAAGTAAAATAATAAACATAGTTTCATTGCAGTGCTGGGAGACGCCAGCTGCAGTTAAGTGGCAAAATCAGAAAAAAAAAAGTCTACTTTCCTGTCCTGACTGTTGGCCATACTTTCAAAGTACCACCAAGACCGAGGTACCAAGACCTCTGAAGTTCCTCAATCATGACCTTTTGGAAGGCAGCTTTTTATAGGACTCCCCACACTGCCCCCAGTATTTTAGTGCATGGTACAGAACTAAAACAAGTTCCTTAATTTTCATTCCAAGAAAGCTGTGAGAAAGTAAGAGTACCTAAGAGTAAGCAAATACGTAGGTTAAAAAAAAAAGTTCCGTTTATGAGTGAACTAGCTAAACCTGCAGATACCCCTTGCAGCTGACTACAAACTCATTAACATTTACCTGGACGACTGAAGTTTGCACTCTGAAAGGAAGGATCAGAGAGAGGGAAGAAAGTAGTAGGAGAAAAGGGTAAGTAACTTCATTAGCCTGTCTCTTTAACAACATGTAAATCCTGTTGAAAAACAGCATGGAAAACAATATCTTTTCTGTATAAGGCAAAACTCACTGTGGTCAAGTTCTTTGATCAGAAATATTTATACTGAACCACATTGGATAAACTTGAACTTCAGAAACTGGCATATTCACTGCAATTTTTCAAAATAAAACTCGAGAATTCTGGCATCATACAAGGCACCAAATTTTTAATTATGAATTTTTTTTTCAAAATAGTTCTGAGATAAGTTTGCTAAAACATCAATCCAATTTGTATTGTAGCAGCTTTTGTTGCTGTTCTTTTAATCCTAGATTTTTAATCTGAAGTTGAAATTCAGTTTCACAAGTTAGAATTTTCATTTTCCATAAAAAAATAATTAGCCATTGTGATACACAGTGCTAACAAGTTGTTTCTAGTGGAAAATAGGAGTGTTTTGTTCTGAAGAAGACTATGCAAATACTGATCTTCAGGAAGTGTGTCCCTTTGCAAATCTGCTTCTGGGATCGTGTTTCAAGTCAGTCACTTCCAACTGGAAAATTAAAGTGGAAAAAAGAAGCATCTAAGTAGCTCTGTCCTCAGTAGACAGGCCCAGATAAACAGTCAGCACAGTCCTTACCTAGTCAAAGCACATTTCTCCTGTGCATGGAAGGCCAGTTATAAGTCTTAAGAAGGTAAACATGCCAGTTTAACACTTGAGTGGTCTGAAAGATATTGAGCAGCATTCCCAATGCTCTGCTACTATTACCTGTTTCTTCTCCAGAGAGATAGATTTCTGAAGTGAGATAGGTATTCAAGATCTCAGTAGCTCAGCCTTCACCATGCCCAACATCCCCACGCAGCCATCAGACAATGCTCTAGTATTTCTTCACTACTGTGGATTGCTCAGTAACTTTATCGACAGATGCTACTTTATGTTATCAGCAGTACCAAGGAGCAGCTGGGCCTCGGAATACAAAAGGTGGGATAATAATAGGCTATTGTAGTCAATTAAGCTTTGAGTTAAAGAATGCTACATATAAATCTAAGTAGTATCATGTATCAGAAAGTTAATACTCAGCTCCCAACTGTTGGATATAACAGCAATCTGTTGCTCATTTAAACAGGACTGCCTCCATTTCTAGCTCTAGTCATATCCCCCACCTCAGCTTCAAGGCTGGTAGGAAACCTACTTCTAATGGCTTCAGAGGGCCTAGAAAATTATCACATTCTTCAGAAAACAAAACAAAACAAGATAGTCTGGATGATCAACGAAGAAATGATTCTACTTGCTAATCCCATACAGTCTGCAGAAGGTCCACAAGGCACATTGCTCAAGCCATTTCAATAATAATATAAATTGTTCCTGAGAACTATCAAAACGTTCTTGAATAAACAAGCCCTTGATGCTTTTCCTAAAGCTTTTGGATTAGAAAGTGAAACATTGCTGAGAAGTAGGTGCTTCAGCAAAATTATCAAATAACAAGGTCATACTGGAACTGAAGCATATCAAGATAACTCACTTGTTACAAGTAAGAGTTGCAGAACGAAGCAATACTTCCCATGCGCCTTTCTATCTACAAATTAAGGTACCTGTGTCATCATAATATCCTTACATCCCCCAAAACAACAGGTGTAGTTATCCATCTAGACAGGTCTAGCTTCAGTATTGAGACATCTTTAAGAAATATCCTTCTGCATTCTGTATGATGTGCAGGGAAGTGAACACAATTCCCTTACTGCTACAACTGGGACAGCTCTTAACAGAAGTTAACCTGAAGAACAAGGATGTTGAAAAAAAAAAAGTGCAATAAGATGTTCTGCCCAACAAGTCAGAAGGTTCTGTATGATCAGAATGTTCCTGTATGATCTCCACTAAAGCAACAGCCAATCTACCGATACTGCTAAAAGTCAAAGGAGATGTCATTTTACACCACACAGGAATTAGGCAGAGTAATTAATATCTGTTACTGCTTCCTATTTGAGGAGTTAAGAGCAGAAAAGCTACGTGAAGAATGGCGCTGTTAAATCCTCATTTCCAAATATGGCACCACACACACACCCTACAGGCCATATATATTAGAGGCCCCTCTTTCTTCAGTATCAATATTCAGACATCTCACAACAGGCTTTACAAAGGCACACATCAGTGGCGAGGTTTCTGAATTGCTAACACTGGTGTTCAGGAAGCTGGGCTCAGTGCAGTCTCATAACAAAATAGGGGATATATGTGGTGTTACACTCCTTTGCACAGGCCTGTCCAGAGGACTTCAAATGGCCAGTTTGCTGCCAAATTGTCCACATCCTTCGAGCAACTAAAAATGTCAGCAGTGAGAAATCAGCTAGCTATTGCAAACATCAGAAATCATAGGTGGCAAAAGCATTTCGGCCACACCCTTTCTCCTATCATAATATATGGAATTCCAGGTAGTATATAGGGACCTGCCTTTCCTGCATTTACATTTCCTTAAAGTTATCTTGCTGGCAATTAGGACTGATTCCTTAGTCCTTAACACACATCCCCCCCCAACCCCCAATCAAAAAAGATTTTCAAGATATCACACAATGGTATCACTACTTTGTTATACTATCACTGAGCCAGGATCAAGCAGAATTATGTCTTAGTACGATTTGGTTTTGCTACCCAAAATACAATTATAGTGATGCTGGTTAAAGAAAAAGCATCTCTAGCTACAGTTTCTAGCCCACCATACTTTTTCAAACAGCTGCTAATCAACAATTCAGGCAAGACAGTTGGGACCAGACCATACACACCCCAGACCACCACAAAAAGCATAAAAAAGAAAAAAATCCTACTAAGCTATGTTTACAAATGCCACCTTCCTCCACAGCTTTGACAGGGGATCACAACACCAAAGGAGAGACAAGTTATCAGAGGTGCTTTCTACCTTAATCTTTGTTGTTTGTGAAATGATTTGATATATGTAGCTGAAGGGCATGGTATATTTTTCTTCATCATTCAAAAGAAAAGAACAGCTAACATAGCAACTGTCTGTAGTTAATAAAGGCTGAGCCCATAGAGCCCGTAACAATCGTGTTAGGAGGAGGCAAAGAACAGCCTGCACACTCTGCAAAGAGCTTAAGATCTTAAACATTTTTTCTGCTCAGTGGTCAAGACAAATCTGTACCATCTCCACAGAAGCAGAAGCACCAATCCTCCAAGGGCTCAATGGCAGTGAATCCACCAGCTACATTAGAGCTGTCTCAGTCCTGCCCATGCCAAACAGACACTTGAAGCATGGCCTACCTGCAAGCAGAGAAAAGACCCCCTCATTGCCCACCTATCTGTAAAGTCTTTTATTTTAAGTTTAAATTCCTTCCTGGACCCAAAAAGACTTTCATTGGTGACAGGTATTTTTCACCAAAAGTTAAGCTTAGCAAGAAGAAAGCTCAAGAACAACCTCTTTCCTTTTAAGAAGGAAAAAAAACAACACAAGTCCAAGAGTTGTCTTGAAAATTTGATCTCACAAGATCAATTAAGAAGAAAAAATACTGTGCAATTACAGAAAGTCAACAAATCTTTGAACAGCTGAGGCATTGTTCACCCCACCCCATCTTAAGACACCTCAGTTTGAAGGTCCCCAGCCCTTGCTGGCATGGGGCAGGGGAGCTCCTGAAGCACACAGACCTGAGTGGGGACATGCTCTGTCTCTGCACGTCGCAGACCACAGGCAGCATTGAGGAGGTCCCACCTCAGGTACATAAAGAGCACACCCACATCATTTTAATAAACAGAGTTCAGGTGTTGCATAGCTTTTTAAACACTGCATTTTGGCTTCATCTCATCCATGAAGCAGGGATTTATTGCAATATGTGCATTATGCAATATATTCCCTGACAACACCCAGAAAAAAAGGATATGCATCAAAAGACTCACACCCCACCTCCCATTCCGCTACTTTCCCATCCTCTGTTCCACCCAAGACACTGGCAGAATGGAAAAAGCTAGGCGAGAAAACTCAAGGGTCTGGAAGCACTGATGGCTCAAACCAGGGTCGGCCCGTGCTGTCCTTGGCACAACAGTTGGATGCGATGCAGCCGGGCGATGGGAGGCTGAAATACTTCCTGGGATGACTGAAAGGGCTCATTCAATAGTCAAGGATAATTCTTTATTAGCCATCCTCTACAGCCCAACACAGAAACTACAGCCCTGAGGAGAGGGTGGGGGACACCAGCCATGTGTCTTAAGAAAGAGGCATGGCTTACTATTGTCTCTCGCTTCAGTTTAACTGCCAAGCCTTTTCTTTCTTCATTTATCCCCCCCCCCCCCCCCCCCCCCTTCCACCACTCAGGCGCGCAAGCGGACGCGCACACCCCGCGCCCCGCTCACGGCCCCCCCCGCCGCC
>JANIJG010018649.1:0-33291 GCA_024611175.1 Megaceryle torquata
CTCCTTGGAGCACCCCCCACACCCCCAACACCTCACCCCCCCCCGCCCCCCCAGCTGAAATGCAGCACCACTAACCAGAGAGCTGGTTTCAAACCTCTTTAAGAACCATATGAAGAGTCTATGCCCTGCAGCAAGTTCGGCAGTCAGCACTTCAAAAAATAAACTCAGCTACAGAATGATGATTTGCATAGTGCATGGTGACTAAAATTAGCCTGCCTCAACTCCATCTCGAGAGGAAGTCTGACTTGCCACTGCAGTTTCAGGTTTCTTGGCTTTAAGAGAAATTCATAGCATCCGAGGAACACAGACGTGTCTTCTGTGCAGTCCTGCTCCTCTTGGCTGGTGCTATTCTCCAAAAGCTACACCTTAAAGCTGTCCTACAGAACCAGCAAAAGCCTCATTCTTCCTAACATGGGAAACCAGAGTATGCTGAAACCTGTGAAAGCCTTATTTTCAGTATGAAAATGTTTAGAAGATGATTTATTAACGAGAGAACATGTTACAGGTCACAATATTGTCTGTCCTAGGTGTAGGAAGGAAAAAAAACCTCTCTGAGAGTTAATCACCAGCTGAGACAGAGGTTTCATAAAGCAGAGGTGTGCTGAAAGGCGCTCTGCAGAAGACATACACAATGTAAAGTTGTTTTAGGATTGGTGGCTTAACCTTCATCAGCTGTCCTCAGCTCGATTCTCAGTCGTTGCCCCACACCGTCCTTGCGTAACAGCTCATGTTCCTCTGTCATAATTTAATATTGTGATTGGGCTGGCCTGGCCAAACAGCTCACACACTCGCTCTATTTCATTTAATTCTGCAGATGAATGGATGTCCATAAGAGGTCATGCTGGTCCACCATGGATGTCTCAGAAGAATTTAAATTATTCAAAATGTCAGTCGTCAGCTAAGTGCTAAGCTGGTTTTGTTTTTTGCTTGCTTTATTTATTTATTTATTTTTATTTCAGCTTGAGATGTGGCTATAGCTTCTCTCACTGAGATGTATAAATAATTCATTCAGTTATGTAGTGGGATCACTCAGGAGCTGTGCTGCAGAATGCTGCTTGCACAGATCCCTGTCTAACCTGCGGCACAAACTCAGCTCAGCCCAGCCATGCTTCATCCATCCATCCATCCATCCATCCATCCATCCATCCATCCATCCATCCACCCATCCATCCATCCTCCACAGCTGATGTTTGGGGTTGGACCATGTTTCTCAGGGTTTTGGTTCATCTATCTCTGTGAGATTCCAGATATCTTTGAATCTGAGATCATAGCTACCAGGCTCATACCATAATGCTTGTATTAAATTTGTGCAAAATAAACTTGCTGTAGCAACAATCCAGTTAAGTATTGGTTTTTATATTTTATATGAACATAAGCCAGTATCTAATTTCATTTTCTGCTGTGTTGTAGAATTGAAAGGTAATTCTTCACTCTTAAAAATACATTTAGAATGATTTAGTTACTACTTTGACTACAATATATATCTTATGGAAAGAGCCCAGAGTAAAAGCTCACTGATGTGCAGACTCCTGGCTGGTTGCAATTAGGAACAGAACAGCCCCATGACATGAAATCTGATGATACATTGAACTTCTGACCTATAGGAGAAATCTGATCATCACAATCCAGCTTCTTCTTTATTTCAGCTCTGTTCAGGGAAACAAAAGTCTTCATTCAACATTCAATTTTCTCCACCCTTCACCACTGGAATTTTTATATGATCTGAATTATATACACCAGACTTTGAAAGTAAAAGTTGTAAGTGGCTAAGCAAAATCCACAGTGTCTTTCTGTTTCTTTAGCACTTGTCATTAAGCCTTGTACTGATCTGATGAGGCCCTGCAGGAAGATGAGGAGCTACTGCATCCAACTTTGCTGTGCTTTAAGCAGAGTAAAATACCGACTCTAGTATTACTGGACTTTTATTATGTTGTGGGTTTTTTTCTGGACTGCAGGCAATCATTGCTTTTTGCCAACTTTAGCCACATTTTCTGCTTCTAAATTGAAGAACTAAGTCCTTATTCAGGATTCCTAATATCCGAGGCAAAGTTTGAGCAAGTCACAGATTACCCAAAGATTAATTACTCTGCAGCAGTGGTGAGTTGGGGTAGAAGTACCCAGTACTCTGTGGTGTGTCACAGACATGGAGCTGACACCTCTGCAGTGTTGTGTGCCGATAATTAAGTTTTAAAAGACATGGCACCATGCTGGATGGGATCCAGTTCAGCAGTCCTCCTTATCTGAGTTTATGCACATGCACCCTTTGTTCATCAACGGCCAACTTCCATGGGAGCCGTAAGTGCGTAAGAGGATGAGGGCTTTACCCATCCATGCTTCTGATAAGCTAAAAACAGATTGAAGGTCTAAGTCAATTACACTTAAGCATGTGATAAAATTCTTTGCTAAACTGGGGCCTAAGTCATTGTGATCTTAGGGTGTAACTCAAATAACTGCTCTTGGAGGAGGAAGAACGGGCACAAGAATGGAGCCAAAGGTTCTCCTGGAGTGAGAAGCAAGAGCTGAGCAAATGGGAAAACAGCACGATCTAAGAGGAGGAAGGATTGTATGACTGGCTCCATGGCTATGGCTTAGGAGGAGGAATTTCCTCGTGGGAGCATTGCCAGGAGGATGAGGAAATTCTTGCTTTTCTAAGCAGAAGCAACTAATAAAGGAGGGGTGAGAACAAAGGTTCTCGCCTGTGTTGTAGGCAGTGTCACTAAGACATAGTACTGGTGGCACTTTGCATTGCGTTGTCTAAAATAGCATGCTTGCTTTAGACTTTTAAAAGTAGGGTAAAGCAATAGAGTTCATCTCTGGTAAGCATCTGTGATTGCCATTCAAGAGGTCTATGGCAATGCCTTGTGTAGTCAAGAAGAAAAATAGCCCAGGTCTAAGATATCAGTCCTAGATTTTATCTTAAGGTCTGGAGACCAAGTCTTAGCTAAGTCCCTGGCGCTCCTCATTACACCAAGCTGCTTCTGCTGGGCTCCCCACTCCCTGTTTCTGCATTTATTTGGCACACTTGGGCTACTGCTCAGTACCTTGTTCTAAAACATGTTGAAACTTCTTCTATGTGAAATAAGGGAGAGTTTCTGTCCCTCTGAAAGAGTTTGTGGGAAAGGTGTGGAAGGACATGAAAACATTGTCAACGCTTATGTGTTTCAGGCTTTTGTCCCTTTTGGAAAACAAGTAAATTGCAATCTAGATAAAAGGACCTTAGCTTCTCTGAAGAACATATAAAACATCAGGAAGTAAATGCTGAAATTGGTAGAGCTGCATGTGAAGGAACCCAGCTTCACGACACACAAAGACACGTTAGATAGAGCCAAAAAAATATGTGAAAGACAACCAAACAACCTCCCCAAAATGACCCCCTCTCCTCAAAGGGGCTCTGTTGGGTTTCTTACTGACAAGTAGCTTTTCCAAGTTCATTAACTAGCTGTGCTGGCAGAAAAGAGGCTTGGAGCTGTGAAGAAAAGCTGTTTCTGGGGATAATTCCTACTATACAGAAGAAAGAAGACTTCGTGCCTGAAGGATCTCTGTGATTACAGCTCCATTCCGTAGGCGCCATCTACAACTGGTTAGAACCTAAAAATGGTAACTACTTCTGCTCAGAAGAGACAGCAGCCTCTTCTCTCCCCTTAAACCAGAAAAATTGTTTTGAACCGACTCTTCTAGATAAATAGCACTTAGAAGTAAGTGTAGCGCTCATGATGAGTCTACTGTAGGGGTTTGCAGTCACTTTCCATGCCAAGGATCACAAATTAATTAAGAAAAACTTGTTGCTTGGAAACTCTTCTATTCACAGTCGCATCAAATCACTGTAGCAGTAACTTACATGGAAAAATAACATTAGGGATATTTTTATTTTTAGCTGTCTTAATGAAATATAGCAGATGGAAATAAAGAGGAGAAGCCCATCCTGTGTGACTAGCCATCTGTCTGGGGATCAGCAACAAGTATTTCATGGATCACAGCTAGAAAATTACTGGGTAATTAATGTCAGTCTTCAAGCTACCTTACAATTCTTCACTCTCATTATTCTACTCTATACAGTGGCTTTCAAATGCCACTCATAACTTACCCAGCCATGTGAGACATGCTCATAGCACCACCTTTAACTTTAGAGTACTCAACCTTGGGTTGAGCACCTGCAATCCCTCCCTCGCTCCCTCCCTTCTGCACAGATCTGCAAAGCTGTCAGTGCTCACGTAGCCATCCACTCACCATGAGCTAATTTGCCAGGATCCTAAGGACTATTCCAGCTGATCTAAATTTGCCTTAAGGACATTTATATCCCACCCTTGGTTCTGTAGCGCATCAATCACTGGGGCTGGCAAAGGACCATCCCCTGTACTAGGCATGACTTGGAAACCAACTTACTAACTTGAACATGGAGTAAAGCACTATTATCCAAACCTGATTTTTTTGTGTGTTGGGTGACATGTAGCTTTTCCAAGTTCATTAACTAGCTAGCCTGGAATCTCACTCTTCAAAACCACTCCAATTACTTCTACACGCTGTTCAGTTGGAGGAAGCCTGTCTTGTTTAATGACATCCTAAACAGACACAGAATCCTGAATGCTGCTAAAGGTCACATAGTCCAAGCTTTTGGAGATGAGATACTTCTTCAGTGTTGTCATCGTTATACCCTCTCAGTGCTCACACATGCTGCATTACAGCTGCAGTTTATTCTCCCTTTCCTTTTTGGGAAAATCAATGCCTTGTCACAAGAAAGTTTTTATATTTCACCATTATAGAGTATTGCTTATTCTCCTCCAGTAACAGGATATTGTTATCAAGCTGGTTTACCTTTGTTTATTACCTCCATTCTGCCAGCTCCTACAATTCACTTGATACTGTTTTGGTTATTTTTATGCTTTGATTTAAGAACAGTGTGCTCCAAGACTGCACTTTAAGGAATGCCCTGAGGAGCAGAGCCGAGGGAGTCATCAGCTTATTTACTGGACTACACCAAGCCTACACAAGGCCTTAGGAAATAACCTCTCTTCCTGGAAATCCATGGCTAGCTAGTAAAACTCTACTGTATGGCATAAACATAATTAATCTTCACAAAACCCCAGACACACAATATCTGAACTTGATATAGCAGGTGGAATTTGTGTTATTCCTCACACAAGGAAAGTGGCCCCACTGGCAGAGCTTAAATATATGGAATCCTATTTGTAGACCTATTCAGTCTTTCTTCTGTTACTGCTCAGATTGTTGTACAAATACCAAATATTTGAAAACATGTTTTGGTCCACCCCTTACAAGCTTGCAGGTAGATTTACAGGTCATGGAAACATCCCCTTGACTCCACGGTGATGATTTCACCATCTCCTTTCAGCCTGTCTTAGGTCAGCCAAAGGCACTGTGCGTGGCAGTGGGTCCAAGCCATCCAACATGGCAGCTGGTCCTTCTCAGCATCACACCTGCCAAGGGCATCAAGCTGAGGCCAGACTGGGATGTTAGAGGGAGGACATCAATCAGCCCCTCCCTTCCAGCTTCACTCTGAAAACACCTGTAAGGAAATTATTAAAATGCATCTCTGCTGATGCCCCCGTGGCCTCATCTACCGAGGTGTAAATTAGAGGAGCAGATGCGTGAGTTGGGTGTGCGCTGCTTTTTCAAGTGACCCATCACCAGCTCCCTGTCCATGAGCTGGGTGGTGGCCGGGCAGGTGGGCTCAGCCCGTGTGGTCTCAGCGGGAGACATGTGTGTGAGCAATCTGTGTTTTGCTCTGATAGAGTTTATCTGCCTAAAAAATGAGGATTATGTAGCTCACCCACTTCCTAAAGACATCATGAAGATTGTCTAATTAAACACTCGGAAGGGTTGCTAGAGAACTGCCAAGTGGGAGCTTACGAGATGTAAAATGCTGCTTGCTTTTTAATAACAATATGATGAAGAGATGATCTTAAACACCTAGGCAGAGTCGTGTGCTTTCTGCGTGTCCTTTGCCGTAGCCCAGGATCTGGTTTGGTTGCTTGCTCACATCTGAGTGTGCACACACCGGCTGGAGCGAGAGGGATCAAGCATCTTCTGCCTTTTGCTTCCTGGAGGCTGGACATAGAAGGGAACAGGCAGAGCCGCTTGCTGCCCAGAGAAGAGCCATCCCTGCTTTACTCCTTTGCTGTGCCGCTGGCTGCACTTTGAGAATGTGAACAGCTGGAAGACTGACTTCCCCGATATTTTATATCCGAATTAAGGCAGTAAGATAGCAGGGCAGCTCCAGAACTCTCCCTCCTTTCCTCTCCTCCTAAAATTTCAAGCAGCCAGAAGGTTGCACAGAGAGCAAAGATGAGGAAAATTGCTTCATAAAGCTTTACCTAAGCCAAATCCCCCAACAGTTAACTCAAAAGTAGTTGTGGAAGAGCTCTTAGCTCTTCAGTGTGGTTTCTATTTCAACCCCAGGAGTGAGGCTGAGCCATCTGCAATGCAGGCAGCGCCCTGGTGCCCAGAGGGCTCCGATGGTGAGGCCGGTGCTGCTGTCAGGGTGCACATCCCTAGTTTGCTTCCCGAAGACCATGAGGCACCTTTGCCAGGTCTTACATTACCATCCTTTTCCTCAGCCTGCTGTTGACAGTACTCATAGCAGCAGTCAGGCAGCGTGGAGCTCATTTCAAAATCCACCCCTGCTTTTGTGGCCAAATGAACCTCCTGGTTTTCAAGGAACTGGTAACAAAACCTCATGGCTTCATGGGCTCGATGGCCTGTTAATAATGCACAACATAATTATCCTCCCTCTCTATGCTGCCATCCCACACAAAGAAACCCAAGTTTTTTTATGGCATATATAACCTGGAGCTCTACCTCCCTATAGGGATAGGGCTGGGATTTTTCAAATGAGACCACTGGGAATTTGTCGCTCCACTCCAATTGTGTTTCAGGGGATTTGGTGAATAACTTGCATGCTCTTTTACAAACTCACAGAACAGCAGTGGAGATAATTCTCAGGTTATGCAGAGAGGCAGTCTGCTCGAGGTTCATTCCAATGACAGTTAAATGTTATTTATCTCATTCATTGTCTCATGCGAGTTACTCATTTGCCCTGGAAAGCCAAAGAGTTGGACACATGAGTTGGCTGGACAAAGTTCTTCCTTCAAATGTCATTCTCTGTTTAGAAATAATACCTAGAAATATCTTTTTTCTACAGAGTCTTAAGCCACCAGCCAAAACAAACAACAGCTTATTACAGGAGCTCAGATCCAAAGTTTACCACCATTCATGGGGAGCTGGATCCAAGGTTTTGGTTTGGCTGATGATAAAGAGAGGCGAGCAAAGCTGAGTAAACCCAGATCTGAACTCCTCCTGGTGTCAGTGGCCAGGGACTGCTCTGCTTCCAGCTTATCTTCACAAAAGCCCGTGGCCTGAGCTGCAAAATCATTCTGAAGTAGCAGAACAGAAGTGTTTGGGTACAAATGCATCGCTATTAATAACAGTAAATAAATCTATGAAGTAAGACCTGCTGTGCTAAAGAAAACTGCACCTGAGAGGTGATATTTTAAGCACTGATCTGCACCCCCAGGATTTACACCCTGGGTTTGCCGGGTAGCTTCCATCCCAGGAAGGCAGCTAGCACCCGCCCCAGGCTTTTCTGAAAGCCGCAAGTGTTTCCCTGGGCCGTAATCCAGCACAAAAGGCTTTGGTCACTGGTTGAGGTGACATACAGCACAGCTGCTCGGGGCGCTGGAGAGAGGCAAGGGAAGTGTGGATGGTGCGTAGCATGCTATTTGATCGGAGGAATCACAGCTAACCCACCGGCAAGCCCCGGCAGGCATCGCTGCTGCTGTCTGTAAAAGGGCAGGGGAAGGTGCTTGGCAGGGGAGAAGATTACCCGGCGCATCGGCCGGATGCTCCTCCAGTGACATAGCAGCTGACCTCCACCGCAGACTGAATTCTCTCCCTGATCCCTCATTTCAATGCACAGACACAAATACGACCTGGCCTTTGCAGCTGAAGGAAAAGGGCAACTGGGTTTCTTTCCTCTGTCAACCCTGTCCTGACCATTTAGATGTTGTGAGTTAGAAATCTCCAGCATTTGCTGAAGCTGGAAGGCTACCGAAGTGCAACTAGTTCCCTGCCACTGACCTTTTAACATTAATGTTTGAGGACTGTTTTCATTACAGGAATGCTAAGAAACTATAAAAGAATTAAAAAAAACCAAACAACACAAACCCCAGATTTTCTTTTAGTCACACAATGCGAGGAGGCAGATACAGAGAAATGACTGCAAGCCTTCTTACAGATATAATTACACTGCAGAAAACTCCAGCCTACTCTTCAGCACTTCAATTCTCTTTTCCAGTAAAACGTGCCTGCTGAGCTGGGGTGTTTCCCAAATGAACGCAAGTTTGTGAGCCATGTTTTCAGATGCCATTCCAATGGGCGTGCGCCTGAATGCTCTGCTGAACCTCTCTCTGCCAAGGTACCCCTCAGCTAAATACCTGGTAGCTGCTGGAGCTGATCTCCTTGAGGATCCTTATGGGACAGATCCTTCATAACCCACTTAAAAATCAAAATATAAGCAAGCCAGTTCCTGCTGGTCTTGGTATTACCTGCCCTTGCCAAAATATCATCTTCACTTTCCAAACTTGCTGATGTCTTTCTTAGGACCAGGGTGATAATTAGGCTCATTAGGCTGGAGGATCAGTGAGTCCAGGCTCTCACCCCTCTTCCTCAGTAGTTGGGAATTTTACTCCATGGTCCGCTTTGGCCATACTCTAATATAAAAGAGGTAACACATGAAAAAGGCAATAAAAGAAATATCCTTATCCAAGTGCACTGTGCCTAGTAAAGCACAAAGGCCCCCACGTACACACCACTATGCCGGCTGTTAGGGAGTTTGGTTGCTGTTTCTCTGGAGCTGGGTGCTTCAGCAGGTCCCCTTGGTCACCCTCCCATGTCCTGCATGGGAGGCTCGTGCAGCAGGACTAGCTTCCCTTCAGGACACGTACATTTTGATTTCACTCACTGATCAAAAATAGCCAACTTGCTTTTTTTTCACATCACTTCAGCAGCAGGAGGTCAGGTGGGCTTTGTGTCCATCTCAGAGAGTTGGAAACCATCCCAGGTGTGGAGGTTTTATGAATATTCCGTGCAATAGAAAAAGCTTGTGGGGTGAGAGAAGGAGGGATCAAGCCAAGAGAAACTTGCTGCTGCTTCCAGCCACAGCTCAGGTGAGGTCCATCCTGAACACAATTCATGTCATTCTTTTCTCCTATTTATTTCTTGCAGCTCATGAGCAAAAGTTGAAGTTGTGTTTCCAGTCTAGAAGAGGAACATTAAGTCAGTACTCTCTGCAGCCCAGATTCAGGTTGTTTCACCCACCTATTTGAACCTGGTTAGAACACCAGTTTATATATTTAGAGATACAGGGACATTCTTATGGGCAGTCCTCATAGACTGCCTTGCCCAAGGGTCTGGTGAACCTCCATGTGCTCACTGAATACACATAGAAAGACCTTGCCACTGCCACCCAAATTAATGTGTGGGAAGATGCAGTAAATGCCTTAAATCATCCTTGGGAGTTCAAAGGATTAATCGCCCTGTTCACATAAGGGCTAGTGGAGAAAAAGAGGCTTACACTGTGCATCTGGCCCTCCCACACCATCCGGTTTGATGTGAATCTCTCACACAGGGACATTGTGTGCTCAGAGCCCTCCACGTCCACTCACTATCCGCTGGCAGATACGTGTGTGTGTGCAAGTGCTATACATCACCAGCCTGTTCCTTCCAACAAATTAGCAGAAATACTGCGGTATTACATCTGCTGTGATCTGCCTGTCGATCAAGGAGACTCCCATGGACCGCTCTGATATTCATCCCAGGATCACAGCCATCTGCTATTTGCTACTAAAACTCGAGTCTCTGTCCGTGCAGACTGATGGAGGCATCCAGCTGGTAACATCTCACAGAGAAACCCTGGGCTTGGTCTCCCCCCTGCCTGGAGTGGCTGCAACAGCAGCCAGCAGCAGGGGAGCTAGATCATAAAAACTGCACTAAATAAACCCAGTCTTAACACCAAGGTTGATACAAAAAGCCATAAAACCCAGGGACAATAAAAAAGAAGAATGCATGGCAACAACAAAACCTAAATGCTGGCATGAAAGGATTTTACTTGGAAAAGGCGGCCTAAAATTCCCTCTCCTGAAGGTGATTGGCACGCCCTGTCTGAGCAGGTTTATTGTTTGCACATACATGCACATGTCAGATTGTATTCATAGCCCTAAATTGGGGCTGTCAGTTATACACTCCACAAATACCAGCAAGATTTGAGATCCTGTTTCCCCCCCAGCCCAACCCACCCCTGCTTGTTTCATCCAGCATCGGTCCCATCCAAATCTTCACCTGAGCATATGTTGCAGGAGGAGAAATATAATTAAGTTTGCAAAATTCATTTCGAGGAAACCAGATGTCTTGTACCACCTTGAACATATTTCCCCCACTTTAATTAACGGAGGGAAAGTCACTGCCTGTGGCTGCAGCAGGGCCACAGGCAGCCCCTGCCTCGCTGCAAAGCCGACAGCTTTGCTTTCTGACATGGAGAAGCATCCTCTCCAGAAACGCATCCTGCAAAGGCTTTTGGGGCACTGTTGTGGATTTGGAGCAGACTCAGGTTCTGGTGCTCAGCATCTGTACACATCCTGATTGCTTATCTACGTGCTTAAGCTGTGACTTCCCCATCGTTTTGCTTCAGGGCTCTGTGCTTGAGTTATTATGGTCAAACAAGCACAGTTATGTGTTGGCACACCAAATCCACATGGTTAATTTGTGTAGTTCTTTCTGGATGCTTTCTGGGTAACTCGGTGGTGCATGTGCAGTAATACAAGCGTACTCGGGCAATGCAGGCGCCGGAGCTGCGTGCACTAAATCAGGATTAGCTGCGTGCCTACAACACAGACACCCACCAATAACCTGTGAAAATGGCATTTCTAGATTGCTGTTTTACAAGAAATGACTTGTTATTCTGCAAAGTCTTGCTGGGCACTCCAGCCTGACAGGCAGGGTCCCATATATACAGACCAGCAGTTTGCACAGAGCAGCAGAGATGGTTTAGCTCTCTGCAAAAAAACTTGTAATTCCTCTGCCAAAGCCTTAAATCCCTCTGACGGCCTTCAGATGAACTCCTGGCCTGCAGAGAGGAGGGGATGGTGCAAAGGGGAAGGAGCAATGCTGGAAAGCCCAGAGACAGCGGGGAGCAGTTGAGAGAAGTGGCACTGCCAGGAGGAAACCAGACACTGTCCGGGATGCTTGCTTCAGGGGAGGGTTTTCCTGTCTACGTCCATGCTCTGTGCCTGCTCTCGAGAGAACTGGACACTGGCTATTTCTGTACCCCCGTCAGCAGCCAGGAGCGATGGGGTATTCCTCCTTTCCTTCCCTCTCTCACCCCCAGGGCCAGGATTCTTCCTGCCATCTTGTCCTGCTGGGTCCCTGCCAGAGGCCATGGTGCCAAGGGAGGGGTGACACAGCACTGATCTCCCTGGCCAGAGTGGGGAGGAACTCAGAGCTCTTCTCTGACTTGTGCCCTTGCCATAGAATCATAGAATGGTAGGGGTTGGAAGGGACCTCTGGAGATTGTTAAGTCCAACACCCCCGCCAATGCAGGAACACCCAGGGCAGGCCACACAGGAACAGATCCAGGCGGGTCTCGAAAGTCTCTAGAGGAGACTCCACAGCCTCTCTGGGCAGCCTGTTCCAGGCTCTGTCACTCTCACAGTGAAGAAGTTTTTCCTCATGTTGAGGTGGAACTTGCCATGTTTCACCTTGCTTGTCATCTCCCTTCTTCATCTCTTCACAGTCCTGCTGTGATCGTGTTGGGAGCACCATGCCAGGGCCGCATGTGCAGCAGGGATGCATCTTCCCTTTCAGAGAGCTTGCCAAGCTCTCACTCGACTGTACAAACCCCAAAACATCACCCCAAAAGCAACACAACATCCTATCTGCATTCTCAGCCACACTTGGAAACAGCTGAGATGGACCCACCACAGCCTTTGTTTCCAGCAGGAGCGGCCGTGCCTGTCCTCGCAGCTGGGGCAGCCAAAGGGGTGCAGGCGCTGCCCTGGGATGGGGCTCTGATTCTGGGCTCAGCTGCTGCTCACCGTCTGCAACCCCAGCTGTGTTTCAGCTGCTGGCTGAGCAGAGCGGTACCCGTCCCCCTGCACCCTCGGAGACGTCTTGTTGTGCCTCATGGAGACAAAAATACTTCCCCAGCTGCTGCCCACCTGGTGCCTGAAGTGAGTTTAGGGAACAGCAATATGAAACTGAAAATAAAAGGCCGAAAAGAGATAGATACAGGGCTCACACCAGAAGTGAGAGAGACAAAAATAGCAATGATATGATCCGTCAGAGCTATAGGTCATAATTAACTGCTCGAATGTCTTGAGGCATCGAGCAAGTGCCTCTCCAGCAATAGGAAACTCACACGGGTTTAACAGCCGAGACGGCGTGTCCTGGGCTGCCGGCTGCCACTGCCCAAAATAGATGATGCGTGGACAGTCCCCTGACCAGCTAATGCCAGGCACTGCTGGGGTGGTACCCTGGTCTGCCCCATCTTGGGGACCATCACCACCACACTCCTTTCATCCCCTGCCACAGAGGTGCAGGATTTTCCAGGAGCTGACCCACATCTTCTTGTAGGGTAAGTAAAAGCCAGAGAGGAGCGGGCAGGCGCCAGCCCAGGGCCAGTGTCACCTTATTGGGCATGATCCTGCTGCTGTATTCCTGGTAGCTCTCGGGAGCTGCCCGAGACAAGCTGCAGGAATTGCTCACAGGGAGCCTGCGTAAGCCACAGGTGCACCAGCATTTCCCTCACAATGGCTGGAAAAAGAAAAGCCACAGCTCTGGGTCATCTTCGAGTCTGGAGACAGCATGGGCAGTGCTTTCTTAACTGCCCCATGCCCAGCAGCAGCACTTCTATTAAGACTTCCCAGCACTCCTGCACAGCCGTCTGCCCTTCACTGGGACCAGCACTGGGTGGTTAGTTTGGCTGCAATCCAAGCTTTTCTCAAAACTCTGCTTGTTGCTCAAGTGCTTGAAATGATCAAGGCAAGAGGCCTGGATGTTTTCTGTCCCCCTAAATGATGCCCCTTGGGCCATGCCCACTCTCTAGCCCCAGCCCTCCCAACAAGTCCACTTTGTGCAGAGCACAGCAACATCCCCCCAGCCAGGAGGGACTGCATGTTCCTTGGGGTGCCCCATTTCACCAGGGAAAAAAGTGGTTTTATGCCAAGGTGCTTCACCAAAGGATGTGCAGGAGGAGGTTGTGAGAAGCTGCCACACAGGGAGGGTTCAGCTCAGCCCCACCACTGTGCTCACCCCACAGCCCTGTGGGTCCAGCATTCAGCCGGCTGCCTGTACCCAGTGATGGGTTGCAATAGTCATAGGGGTCGATCTGGCAGATCAAAATATCATGGGCAGTTAAAAGGCAACTCAGTTTAAGCCTGATACTTAGTTTCTGTCAGTATAGGATATTGTGCATGAGATCAAGTAGAAAGTTTCTTCTTTAATTCCTCTGGAAACAGAGTTATTTAACTGAGCTGAGATTCCCTGGAAACCTTTTACTTAAACGTTACAACACTGTCACAGAAGAGATATTCAACACCACAACAGCCCTCGGCTAATCCATTTTCTTTTCTGGGACTAGGAAAGCTCAGACTGGGAGAAAAATATTTAAAACCAGTTCAGCTCTAAGAATGAGTGGCAGTTAAAACCAGAATGAGATATGTAAGGAATTTAAAAACAAATACATGACTTCATCAGTATGACCCTAAATGAAGTTAAAGCAGCTACAAAACGTGAAGAACACAGTGGGTTTTGATGCTCCCTGTGAAGAAGTGTGATGGGAACAGCCCCTGCATGGCACGGCTGAAGCTGAGCTGTGTGGAAGCAGCTGGAGATCCAATCCTACCAAGACTGCCCATGACTGCTGAGGTCAGCAGGAGAAATGAGCAGTGACATCTTTGCAAAAGCACACTTCACCTCGCTTGGGTACACAGTCAGATGCTGGTTCCTCAGTTTGCACCCCGCCTCTCAAACCTGCTTCAAATCCTGTGCGGAGCCTCTCTTACCTCTCACATGGCTGCCCCGGGGCAGGTCTCGCCTGGCCCAGAAGATGCACGTATCCCATACGTTCCTTGGGGTATCCTTACATGATGGAGACCAGGCGTAGCCTGGTGCCTTGCGAGACGGGCTGGCTGCAAGGGTGAGCTCTGCTCCCAGGGGGAAGCGGCCGGACAGGCGGGCTTGAGCAGCTGTAGCCACGCAGGATGCTGAGGGACAGATACACAACAGATTTAACCTGGGTGTGAACAACCCGACACTTTCTGATCAGTAAACATGCATCTTGCTCTCACGACTCTTTCTCCCTGGCCCCAGGTCCCGGTCCTGCACGGCAGGTGCTGGGTCTATGAGCAGTCTGAAGGGCGTTGCAGCCACCTGGGGCTGATAGGAGAACTGCAGATCTCATGGCACCGCCAGTGCAGTCCTGACCAGCACCAGCACATCACTGGGACTGGGAAGAGAAGACCGAGTTTGGCTGTGTGGCCGTGGCTAAGGATGCATGCTGCTGGGTGCCCTGGAAACCTGCTGTGGCTGCAGAGCTAGACTGATTTGAGTCAGAAGAGCTTGAAAGTCATAATTTTATTTTCTCTCATTCTGCCTATTTTTAGCTTCAGATTCTTGGATGTCTGCTGCCTACTCCCCAAATATGTGACAGGGAGTAGGTTTGAGATAGTAACAATATTAAAATGAGTCAAAGTGCAGCATGAGCTGAAAGCACAAAGGCAGAATAAAACCTCTCAGCAAAAATAACAGTCAAGGAGCAGTCAGGTAGGCAGGAGATCCTCAGGAAAAGACCAGGGATCAAGGGAGGATTGCAGGCTCAGCAAGGTCCCCTGTACTGCACGGTTTAGGAAACCTCGTGGGGACTGTCACATGTTAGATGTGCTCTGCTCAGGCTGAACAATACAGCAGGCAAAGTCCGGAGAGAGATGGAAATGATCAGAAAAGAAAGGCTGTGGGGAAGAGAAAGACATTTGTATGCTGAGTGATCTGCTTAAAGGCTTTGCTCTTGAGCCAGACATTGGAGCGTGGAGTACCGTAACTGGGTTTAATGGCAGGAGCTATGGGGCAGTGCAGGGGACAGCACCAGCCTGAGGGAGTACAAAAACTTCATGAAGAAAGCGGGAAAGATAGTTAAATAAACTCAAGCCAAATGTTAGAGGGATCGATCAGACCATGGAATAGGCTAAAATGAAGCAGCAGATGTCTCATAGTTTGTGCAGATGCCAGTCAAGTGGAGAAGATGACAAGCCAGTATTATAACAAAATTGGCAGCAGACACAGGAGAAAAATGGCTTTGAAACCTTATGGACCACCTTGGCGTTTGCTGGGATGTGTATCATGCTGGGTAATGCACCCTCACTCCTGCACAGGGCAGTGACCCAGCCCAGCATGCTCACACACAGCCAGAAAGAGCAAATCTCTCATCTGCTGGGAAATGAGAAAGCCCTGGCTTGTGAATAAGTTGTTTCACTGAGGAGGAAGAAAGAAAGATGATGTTTCCCCCATTTGCCAAAGTTCCTTATGTCTAGAGTGGTCATTGCCATTTTGTCCTTCCTCCACAGTAATAAAGGAACTCATGACGCTTTTTGGCAAATCTGATTTCTCTCCTCTCTTCTCACACCCTTGATTTAAGGCTTGTAGCCTTCTTAAGCCTGCAAGAAGAGAAGTGAACACTTCCTGTGGGCACATGAATAGCCCCATTGAAGTAATGTGCTGCAACTCCATGTGCATGCTTAGAAGTTTGCAGAATTGAGGCTCTCAAGCCCAGGCATCATTTTTGGGAGGAGGGTCCCTGACACCCCAGGCATCCCACAGAAAAGAAACATACCCAGACCATGATTTCAGAGCCACTCACACAGTGGGTACATTGATTTTGAAAGCTCTCCAGGAAGTTCAGTGCACAGCACAATTTAGGTGTCCATCCTTGGGTCACCAGCTCAGCTTTTCACATTTTACTCAGCTCCAGCACTTGTCACAGCCCTAAACAGACCAGGACAGTCCCTAAATTGCAGTTACCAACAGCAAATGTTTAATATTCCCCAAGCGGGTACATTTGATAAACCCTATTTAATTACCACACTTCCTAAAGCATCCCAGAAAGCGCAGTGCTGTCAGGCAAATAAAATCTCTAAACAACTTCAAGCTATTAAAAGTCAATAGGCTCTTGCACCCTCCACAGCCATAAAATCTGCAGAAATAAAGATGCCGGATGCTGATGCTATTTAAAGGGAGGGCACAACATTGTGTCACCATACGGTGATGCGGTGCTGGCCAAGTCCCTCGAGTACAGCATATAGAAACATAGCAGTGTCTCAGTTTTTGCTTGCATCCAGCTTTCCTCAAGGAGCATCCCTGGGCTTCCCACAGACAGCACCCCCTGCTCGTGGGATGAGGAGCTTTTTCCAGCACAGTATTTGTGTTGAGACAATCAACTGGCTTATTCCCATCATATAGTATTTTTTGTGTTTTTAACTAGAAGCTATAAAATCCGGGAAACATGGATTTATTGTCTATAAAAGCCTTGGAGCTATGACCTACCAACTTATATAACTTTACTTTCTACTGGCCTTGGGTGGGGCTCATAGCTGAATGCCCTCCTAAGCTCATTTCATAACATTTTTTTTTTGTTTGGGCTCTATTAAAGGCTCAGTGATGTTGAGCAGTTGCAGATTTCAGAGATGGAGGCTTGAAGGGTGGGTGGGCATCTGCTCTGAGGTGCAGGACAATGGGGAAGTGCTGGCATCCAACTTCTCGCTAGGAATGTGGCTACACCAAGTAGAAAACCCTCACCCCCATGTCAGCACTTGGTGTTTGCCCTTGACACAAAGTGTTTGCCGGGACGGACTTGCTGTGTGGAGGTGATTGCAGGTTGGTTTGACAGCACGTCGTCATCCAATAGGCAGCAAAACTGCTTCCTTCCTCCCATTGAGTGATGTCTTTACTCTATCCTGGTGTTTCATAGTGATAGTACTGCTGGTTGGACATTGCTAGGGATGTTTCTGGCACCACCTTCCACTCTTGAGCTGTCCTTTCTGATCTCTTCTCACACACAGAAAACCACAGCCCCCAGCAGCAAGGCGAGGATGGGCACCTCCTGCTGAGTTTACAACACTGCTGTTGGAGGCTGGTCTTCCCCTACACCTCTGAGGTCTGGCTGGGTACAAAGCCTCTGACTTAACCATTCCTTCCTAGAAGGAATGAGATACAGGTACATCTCCAAAGGGCAGGAGAGGTGGTGGGTTTTTTTGTTTTTTTTTTTACTAGTGAGCATCCACACAGTGTTTATTTGCAAGTGAGTCAACTGGACTCTAATGGTTTTGTGGATGCTGCACAATTCACCTCTCATCTCAGGGATTTTCAATACCTTTTGGGCAATTTTGACAAGAATTCATTTTTCCCTGCCCACACACACACATCCCACTGTTCTCTCATTGAGCACATCAATTAGCAACCAAAAAAAGTCCTTAGCATCTTTTTCTCTCCTGGATTCAGCCTCCTCCATCAGCCTTTAACACCATTTCCCAGTGCAATTACCCAGCCCAAACCACTGCCAGGCCTGGACTGAAAGACTGAAATTCTTCACACCTGATCCATGTGATTCCCATAGACACATCTCTGTCATCCCAGAGAAGAGAAAACACCATCCAAAAATGAGCAGGGACAGAGCTGTGCATGGCACCCACATCCCTGTGATGGGAGCACCTGGGAAGTGGCACAAGAAACATAAGTGGTGGAAGAAATGTAAAGCTTTATCTCATTCTCAGTATTTACCACAACTAGAGGAGTATCCAGATATTCCAGCCGCATCTACAAACCAACAAGCTCTGTTTTCCTGCTTTTTATACCTGCTGGGATGCAGAGAGCTGCACCATTTTCTACCAATCCAGTTGTTTCCTCAAGGTAGAAGCAGAGTCTTCAAGCCTAAATGCACAGCAGGCTGCAGGATGACCTATGGGTTTGCCCCGTTCTTGCTCTCTTCCAGGTATTTGCTTTCAACCACTGTCAGACAGGACACCAGGACATGTAGTCTGACCCACTGCACCAATGGCAGAGCTGGGGCAGTGCCCCAGGACCCAACCCTCCCCATCTCAGCCCCACCTAGAGAAAAGTGGGAGTGAAAAGCAGTTGTGAAGTCTGGGAAGTTTTCCAATACGGGGTTTGTTTGTTTATTCATTTTCTCCCCTCATTTAAGCTCCAGACCTGAGAGAGCCTACAAAGCAGGAGCCTGGGCACGGTGACACTTTATGCAGAGGTGGCAGCAGCAGGTGATGGCAGCAATCCTCCCTTCCACTGCAGAAGCCACCTGCATGGCCCAATACCCATGGTCTCAGAAGTGGAAGATGAAAGGAGAAACTCCATCTCCTGATGAGAGCCCCATGGCCCCTCGTTGCAGCCAGAGCTGCTGCTTTTGTGTGGCTGTTCCCCAGCTGTTCTGCGGGCAGGGTGTGAATTAAGGGGGTCCTTAATGTCTGACCTGCAAGCAGGACTTGCCTGAAGCTGGAGAAGTGACAGGCAGGGGGATGCTGCAGAGCATCTCCTTGGCCCTGGTGCACTCTGTGCCCACCCTGCCTGGGGCACAGGGGCTGCTCAGCAATTTATTTATTTTTTTTTTAAAGAAGGAAACCTTTTTCTTTTTGCTTTTCTAAGCATTAGCTGCAATAGGCTGAAGAGGTCCCAGTTCCAAAGCAGCCACCTCAAGCCCAGCCTCTTGGCAGGGGCCATACCAGAGACAGAGAGATCACAATGCAACTTAACCCCAGCTGAGAGGTGAAGGCAAAGGAGAACCACCTTCCAAACCCTCTGATGGTCAAAGACTCCCATTGCCTTTCTTTGACTGCTGACACAATAGCTTCACCTTGAAGTGTTAAGAGGAAACCTGAAATGTAGATGTTGAAAGACAGGGAGAAGAGAATACTCCAGCACAAGTTTTCCTTCTAGGTCTCCATGTTGTCTTTGAATTCTAAGAGCACCATCTTGTGTTCAAACACACCACAGACTGCACCGAGTCCTAGGGTTTCCATCCTAATTACAATCCCAAGCAGATAATAACAAGCACTGTCACTTCTCATCAGCTCTCCTCCCACTGTCACTATACAGAGTGTTTTGAAAAGCATGAAAACGATTTGCATATTTGGGTTTGTCATCTCCAAAGAGCTTTTTAAGAAGTTATCTATAACCACGCAAAATGGCAACGAGTCCTGCTGTGAATTGGAGTATGGTCCGAGGCCAAGAGGCCCCCTCAACTTAAGGGGCACTTGTGCATCAGGGATGATGATGTTCAATAACATTTACCGACTGTATTGCTCAACCAGCTCTTGAATAAACGACAGGATGAGAAAAGGGAGGTGATGGCAAAAAGAATCCCTCATTTTGATTTGCTATCCCATTGTAGAGACAGCTCAATCTCTCAAGAAATTCAAGGTTCAATTTCCAGCAAACGAGTATTTCCCCAATACTGAGATTCACATTGAAACATTTTCACTT
Source organism: Megaceryle torquata (assembly GCA_024611175.1). Lineage (NCBI taxonomy): Eukaryota > Metazoa > Chordata > Aves > Coraciiformes > Cerylidae > Megaceryle > Megaceryle torquata. The sequence goes on from JANIJG010018649.1 coordinate 19,552, forward strand.
CCTGAATGATTATTAACATTTTACATATTCTGATCTGGATATTTCTTTGTATAGGAGACTGATACAACCAAGTAACTTTTCAAAAATCTGCTACAGAAAGTGTGAGTGCTGTTCCTATTTTCACCATGTTCACTGCAGAAGGGCCTCGGTATTTACAATGAATTAAAACTTCAGTCTCCAAACACCATTTCTAACATCTTAACCTAGGCCACTATTCTATTAGCACTTCTCTCTCAAAACGGGATCTGAAAAATTAAATGACTTACCACAGACTTGAAGGGCTGTCAGAAAAGCTTAAAGATCTCCAAGGTAAAGATTTAAGATGCTTCTTCCTATTTAATATGTACACGCACTTAGTATAGTGCAAGGATGTGATGTGCGTGTGACACATCAGGACACATCCTAAGAATAAACACTGTTGAGGAGAGGGAAATTTGAGTACATCTGTTCTGAACAGGCAAAAATCTTGCGAGAAAACTCCAACAAATGAGCAAAATGATGTCTTTTTTAAGCACCAAATACTATAAAATTTCAAGTTGATACAACACCGGTAATGGCAGACTTTGCATTTTCTGAGCCATGGATGACTCCTCTGTCTGCAAGTATGAGCATCCTAGAGGTATTATAAAAAGCCAGAGCTTTATGTGGGCCCTTCCCCACTGCTGGAGAGAAGCCAGAGTAACACGTGGCAGCCCATCCGCACGGGCAAGGCGAGGGACTGGGCAGCATCGTGCCCCCAGAACACCAGGGGAGAGAGGTTTCCATTGCACCAGGAGGGGCCACCCCAGCCAGTCATACCACAGGGTAACCCAGTGCTTTCAGTGGCACAGCCATTTGTTACATACTAATCAAGAGAAATTGCTGGGATGAATGTGGTTAGAAAGTGGCAGATGAGCCAGGAAAAAGTTTAAAACCCGGCACTAGCCAAGTGTTCAGTTTCTGCAGCAGAAACTAATCTCTTGTCACTGGGTTCTCATCCTCCTGCCCGATAATTACACTGTTCCCTTCACCGCCCAGCAAGCAATCAACATGCGTTTGAGCTTAGGTGAATCTTTGATAAGGTGCTAAGAAAACTTGAAAAAGAAATTCCAGTCAGTACCTGTTTAATCTGAGTTGCAGTTACGTGGATCTCTTCCGGATTCTTCACCTATCAATCAGTGGGTTTGGGGGCTGCGTAAGAGTGAAATGCATCACTTGGGAACCAGAGAGTGAACAGAGATTTTCTTCAGAGCTTGAATGGGATGACTTGAATATATTCCTACCTGTATTTATGATGGCAATATTTGGCTGCTAGTATAAACCCCCCAGTGATTATGCCTTCTGGTAGCACCAAAACCCTTTGAACTTAACATGAGACTACAAAGAACACACCAATCCGATGCATGTTTCATATACATATTTATATATATTTCATGTACAAAGTTACATTCTGAACCCCATGGATTCAATAATAGAAATAAATACTGAAATAACTACACTGCTATATGAGCTTTTCTGCTCACAGAAAAGAAGCCTCAAGTTTTAACAGACAGCAAGTTTAACGCTGTAGTATCCATCTCGGATTACAGAGGCAAGTAAAATTCAGCGTAAAGTGTCCAACAGACAAAACTTTCAAAAATTACAGACCATAAAATGTTTAAAATATATGCTTAAAAGATTGAGAAATGTGCATCAACAAAATTAATAAAGGAAACTTAATCTTGTTAGAGGGCAGGAGAGACATTTAGTGTATAGAAAAATGCTTTGAGGTGCAACAGAGGTTGTTACAATATGGCATAACCCTGTTAGAAAAAAAAAAAAAAACAAAAACCATTTAATTTCCCTAAAGAACTGTATTTTGAGTTTACCGTGTCTTGTTTTACAGAGCAGGGCCTTCACAAGGCCCCGTCTCAACAGGGCCACTTACAAGAGTGCTAAGTCAGGTTTAATCCTTTGGTAACTTTTATAATACTCACATGGAAATAAATATTCGGTTACACAGCATTTTAAAAGACACACGTTCTTTAGAACAGTTAGTATAATAAAACAGATTTAACATTTGTTTGTTACTAAGGCAGCCTATGATAAAGTGTCTACGCTCTGCCAGCTCTATCTGATCCAACGCAGGAAGACCTTTACAAGAAATGGACAATGCAGCAGCTTATACAACGCATTTCACCTTTACCATGCAAACACCCTTACCCAGGCAAGTAATGTGCTGCATATTTTGTGCTCGAAATGTTTCCAAACTATTAACAAGCTGTAGCTACCAAGAGATTAGTTCCTATTTATATGATGCTTTAATCACATGAGTGTATGCATAAACACATTCTTGAGACGGATTTGTAGGAGTGTATTGTCACCTCAATGCCTGGGGTTTTACATGCTTTATGCACCATTCAAAGCGACCTTCAGCAGCGGTGATAAAACCCAGTGCACTGAGATGACAATAGAGACCCATTTAATCTACTGTACCTTAGGACAGGGGATAAAGTTTTCAAATGAGAAATACAGAGAAGTGCACATGCCTTTTATCTACACCCACAGTGGTACATAGTTAACCTACCGTTATCTTTTAAACCCTTCCACTTTTGGACAGAAACAATCATTCTCTGAAAAATTTGCAAGAGTTGGCCCACTGAGGTGACTTAAAATGGCACGGTGGACCAGATACATTTGGCAAACGACCAGGTACACACTTGCCAGATTGAACTGCTCTGTTTGATAGCAGTAAAGCCATTCAGAGAAAACAACTCATCCCTAATTACAAATAAAATGCTACACAAGAACCAAGGAACAGAATTGTGCGCTTTTTTTTTTCTGAGAACATGAGAATGTAACAATCAACCAGTGAGTAAAAGCTCTGGAGACTGTGTTTTCCAAAGGCAATAAAATAAAAAAAAAAAAAAAGAGAATGGCAGAAGCAATGAAACTGCACCACTCACAGTGAAGATTCTGCATAACAGTAAAGTTTAGACAGCATTTTTCTTAGACATCCAATTTTGTAAGTTAATTCAGATGTGCTTCAGGTTCAGCATATATGTCTATGTAAGTTTTAAATAAAGTCTTTCCAAAAGAATTTACTTTCTCTATTCAGATATTTTTTAAACAGCTCCCAGACTTTATATTTGAGCCAAAGTACTTGAAGAGCGACGGTAAAGATGAATTTGGAAAGCAAATTATGAACAACATGCTCTCGTCACTTTTGGCATTCTGAAGAGAAAAATACTACCAAGATATTAGACATCTTTAATAAGGATTTTTACTACATAGTTCATGTCCTAAATACATATTTACGAGAGGAACAGCTGTGTACAAAATATGTTGCTTAAAAAGTATTTATACATATAAATCTAACCAATAGACCTGAATGGAGTTTTTCTGGTTTATCAGCTATGATATGCATTTGAAAAAGCTGCCTAAATATATATTTACACAATAGACCTCAGCTAAATGTGTTCATTTAAAAAAATTAAGAAAATATATAAACACATGTTTGCCTGATAGACCAGAACTGCTCCTATTGCATAAAAATGTTTAGGCAGTTTTAAAAAAGTGTTTCTATATTTACTCCTCTGAAACTGTTCAGTTGCCTCATAATCAAGTTACTAAACTTCTCTGCTAAACTGAACAGAACAGTCCCAACCTTCTGGGGGTAAATGCCAGATGTTTATTAAAACCCCTCAAAATTTTTACTTTCCAGAGACTAAATGAAAGAACAAATCTGGGTTTTAAAATATTCTGAAGTACAGAAATCATGAAGTGTTTAACTTAGGTCTGACACTAATGTAGGAAATTCAATGTAAAAGGAAGACAGTCTTCAACTCACACTTATGGTTAAAAAAATAGATGGTGAGTAGACAGAATGTCAGCCTAATATTAGAGTCTCCTGACTTTCATCAATTTATACTCAGTGTTACCTGCTAACATTGTTGCTAAAATTATCTTTTTTTTTTTTTTTACTAAATTGGGGTATGCAACTACAAAAAATACATTTTGTACCTAATTATCTGGCACTAAAGTTCCTTTACAATCTCACTTGGGCAGAATGCATTTTTCCTGTACACTCTCAGTCTTTTCTCATGCTCTAATCAAGGTCTCTAACCTTCACACGTGTAGTGCCTCATGAGTTTGACCAGCTAGGCAGAGAAGATCATTCTTAGTGCTTCGGACATAAGGAGTTAAGACAAGAAAAGAACAAAACATATCCCCCGTTCAAGAATTTTACATTTAGCTTCAAATTTAAATCATCCTAAGAATACCCTTTAGAAACCAAGTTGTTCCATGTTAGGGAAATGGAAAAACACTATGCTCGAAATTGCTCGTTATTGAGGGCAGGAGTTCTCAAACTTTAAGGTTCAATAGTGAAATGTGATTTTATTTAAATATTGTCATCTTAATTCCTATACAATCCCCTCTTCCCCCCCCCCCCGAAATTCTGACGAATGTAACAAATTAAGCCATATACACTATGTAAGCAAGATTTTCCAAGTTTGAAAACAAAAGCTTAAATTTACAGTTGCTTTAGCCCTCACTGAATATTTGGATGAGTCTTAAACCATTTTATAATTTGTCAATTTTTTACTACTCTGGGAATCACTTTGCTGTTTTACTCAACGCATTATACAGTGAAATGAAGCTCAGTTGTAATAAAGCTGAACTCGAGACTACTGAAGAAGTGAACTACATTAGATTGCTGTGGTACAGTAAAACTAATGTCTCATTTGCTTACTATGGTGTGCACACCAGTTTTGAGATAGATCTGATTTCATCATACTGTTCCATGTAACACGGGTGCAGTAAAACAGCACAAGCTAATTCCTGTATAGTTAAAAGTCTGACAGATTTGCAATATAAAGTTAAACAGCAAAGAAATGCTTCAACATTATGTAGTGAAACAGGTTTCACAAAATAAAAAAAACATGCAGAAGCTTTTTTTTTTCCTTTTTTTTTTCTTTTCTTTTTTTAAGGTCTCCAGCTGCATCCTACAGTGCTCACTCACTGCCACACATTACTTGCCACACTATCAAGTGACTTCTCTCAGCTTTGGCTACAGAAGGTTCAAGTTGCAGAGCTTCTCCAAGGAGTTCAGATTCTCCACCTTCATCCCCTGAAAAACAATCAGGCAGACAAAAAACATATTAACACCAAATGAAGCAAATCAAGTGACATCTAGATTTGCAAGAAAAACACCATAAAATACAGTAGCTGCCATGTGCTCACATAAAAGCATATTCAAGATTGCATTACTAACTGAACATCTGTTACATAATGATTTCAGAGCCTAGTACTCTGATGGTCATATTCTTTAGTTCTAGCCTCAAAAATTAGCTGCAGCTTCATAAGTATCCATATTCTACATATTTCATTACTTATAACTCTTTAAGGCCAGGAAACAACAAACTAATTTGCAAACCTGCGGTACCTCCCAGGCAGAAATGGAGATGGTTCTGCTACAAGAGAGTGCGATAGCATAAACACACCAACCATGGGAAGTGCTCTGGAAAGAGCAGCAATTCAGCACAAGAGACAGTGAAACATTCATGCCCATGATGAACCTTTCCCTTTCTTTCCTCTTATTCTAGCTATCCTAGCCCGTCACAGCTCTGCACATGCTGCACAAGACAGCCTTAAGCCTACTCTCCATTATTGCTCTTCAAAAGAGAAGAGCAGTTTTGTAACTGCCTCTAAACTCTCTGTGACATGAGCTGACTCGGATCCAAGGGACAGACTAACCGCCGCATAAAACTGCACGTAATCAACGTGAACACAGAGGCAGTTTGTGGTAAAGAACATTGGTCTAATCAGACAAAATGGGAACTGACCTACAACTTTGGGAAGGTTTCAAGTCACAGTTTGGCTGGTTTTCTGGTTAGACTACTTCAGAGGTCTGAGCAACTGGCTCTTGAGACAGTTTGCTGTGCTAACGTGGTAATGGCTGAGCTAATGCAGCTATAGTTCTGACGCTTACGTTCATGGCTTTGCCTCATGCCCCCAGGACAGCAAACCACACAGTTGGTATGTGGCTGTACCAGCTTGCTTGGAGTAAGTACAGAGTTTAGTACTCGCTACAGCGTGGTACAGAATTGCCTCAAGTCCTGCCTCCTGTGTAACTCCACTGAGGTCACCAGCAGGAACTTGTTTTTCATTGACTAGTGGGCTGACAGAATTTGGGCTGGCCTTCATGGTTTTTCTTTGTAGTGGTTTTTGTGTTTTGTTTGCTTGTTTTTGAAAAACACTACAGACAGATTTAGGCAGAAGGTCAGAACCAGGTCTAGGAATTTTGTGACTTCTTTTTAGGCATTTTTTTGTCAAGTTCTCCAGCAGCAGATTCTAAGCACAGAACCACAACCACTCTCCTTCTGTTTTATTTCCCCAAAAACTTCAGTTAAAAAAAAAATGTTTACATAAGAAATCTTTTATGGGCTACATCAAGCAAAAATGCTATTCAAGAAAAGCAGCGATCAAGAAAAGATAAGAACGACATGCAAAGATAACAGTGAAGTATTTTTTCCCCTTTCCATTCAAAAATGAGTAAATTTCAAGTGTTCTTCATGTAATAGATGACCTTTTAATAGTCAGTCTGCATATTTAAGTAACTCGGAACACGTTTTCCAGCAGTTTGAGATAGAAAACTGACCTGTCAAAGTAATGGTGAAAGCATAAACAGTGTAAGGTGGTACGTGACTCAAGTGGAGATTCAAATAAACTTTTTTACGCAGTCAGCTCTGAGATCATGGTTTATTGGGAGGAGAAGGTGGAGTTGAAGGGGGGTGTGTGCAAAGAGAATAAATACACTTCTATCCTTGCACTTGCTTAGTAAAGACTATACATTGACTGACCACACAAATCCACTCTGCAGTCACAACAGAAGTTACCATATAGCTAATGACCTTTCAGTATGAACAAGTTAAACTCTGTTTTCTTACCCATTCTGAAGTCAATATACCCTTCTCCACCACTTATCACCAACATCGATTTTAAGGGAGTCTGGTTGAAGGACTCTTGGGCTGGTTTATCAGCTGTTAGCTCTGTTCCACCACTACTTTGTGGGGAAACAACCTGACCTGGATTAAAAACAGAATACATTTTAATGCCACGTCTCATGGAATAATACCACCTGTATTTGGGCATTGGATGACATAATACCTAATGATACATTTAATTTTCGATTCTAGTATCTCTTCATCAAGGGACAGAAAGCTAACTCTGCTCTGATTTCATCTCTCTAAAGAGATAAAGAATCCATTCAGGTCAGTTCAATGGAAATCAGAGAACTAAATGCCACACCACAGGCATGCAGATCTAGACGATGACATTGAAACAGACTTGAAGATTTTCTGACACACAGCTGAAATGATTCAGCGCATGTCGGCCCATTAAGCAAGCTTCTGTCATTTGCTTCCAGCACGAGAGGTACATAGAAGCACTGAGAGGGTATTCAACCAGCACTGCAGCTCCAAGGAAACTCTTATCTTTTCCAATTGATATTATTTCCTTTGGGAGCTTCTCCCTTAGCAGCTCATCCTTCCTGCAGTCTGTCAAACTCTTAAACTGGACCTTATATCAATTAGCAGTTGACCACCTTCTTAATAGGCAAGTACTCACCACAGTACCTTCCTCCCAGATGGAAGCAAAGCACTTCACTTTGTGACAAAACCCCTTTCCTCCCACTATACAATACTGCACTTAGGAATCGGACAACTCTTCTAAATAAAATATTATAAATGGTTTCTGAACGTGTGATTTCACGCACTTGCTATTTTTACCCAAACACTACATTTAACTAAGCAAATGAGGGCAAAAGAAAAAGATCATTTGAAGAATGGTAATAAAACCTCACCAGGTACTGCAACAAAGAATTTAACAGCATCGCGGTGCCCATGGAAGCAAAGCTGCGCGTGTGCCATTGAGCAATACGGTATGAACGTTCCCGGAGTCACTTTGTCACTGTTTTCATCGCCATACACACGTATTACGCTCCCCGGACGGCTTCCGGAGCCTGCTGCTGCTTTATTAGCTGTAAAAGAAGAAAAAGTGTTTTCTACTTGAAAATATAAATTACAGAAGTGGTTATTTGTTAAGAAACCTTATGGTACCGTCTAAAAGCTAAAGCCAACTTAGATAAAAATGAAACAGGAGGGCAGCAATGCCAATTCAAGACAGAGCTGGAAAGAAAAAAGATTGCATGCTTCGTTATTTTAAGTACATCAGAAAATGGAGCAGGATTCTTATTAGTCTAGCATAAACACCAGATTTTAATATCCTATTTTTGAAAAAAAAAAAATCGTGAAAAGGACTGTGTCTTCCATAGAAAATAAGTACTTCTAATGTGTTTCAGTATGAGCAAATTCAATGTAGTTAAACATACAATTAAAGAGAGTTTCATTCCAACTAATCATAGGGTATCCCCTTGCCAGAAAAAAATTCTCTAAAAATAGCCACCTGTGGGCATGAAGGAGCTACCCTATTGTAATTCTACAGCTAGTTTTTACTGGGAAGTTTTACAATTCATTAAAACAGAGAAGTACTCATGCTAGACATACAAGCCATCTCCATTCCAAAGACTATCGAAGTAGTGAAAGAAACAGTGATTTGTAACAAGACAGTAAATGATGTGGATTAATGACAAAGTTATAAGATGTGGTATCACACTGGCTGGAAGAAAAACAAAGTCTGTATGAAAGGTCAGCTGCAACACAGGATGATATGCTAAACTGCTGAGCAGATTGGTGGCCATTTAGCAAACATAAAACTGCTGCAATGCAGTAACTGCAAGTGGAAAAACATTTAGGAACATACAAAGGGTAAATCTATAAGGAGTGGGAAACAGCCTTGAAGTGGCTATTAGAAGCCTGAAAATAGATTTTTGTTCAGGATCTGCACTTACCCCTCAGCCCCAGTAAACGTCCCTGGTGGAGGATTACAGCTAAAGTGAGAAAGGAGGAAAGGGGAAATGGATAGGTATGACAGTAGAGGAGAAGGATTAATGAGAACCCACCACTCTTGTATTTTGGTTTTTGATAAGGTAGAGCTTATAATTTTAGCTCCTAAAACCAGTAAATATCTAATTACAGAAGATTCAATTAAAAAAGTCACAAAGAACAGCATCTCGTTATGAAAGTTTCAGTACAAAATGGACAACGAAAGCACTGGCATTTTCATGTGCTTCATCGCTATCAAATTTGTTACTGATTAGCAACGTTTCCCCTTTCTCTCTTTCCTTGGCAGGAGACTACCAAAATCATATATAACAACTCATGTTTTCAAGTGCCCTTTCAAAACATCATCTGCAGATCTTGAAGATGCTCTGTGTCGAGACCCAGGGAACTGAGATATGCGACTGCTTATGCAAGGATGTCACTGTTTTTGAAAACCATGAATATTTGTAAGAAGGGTTCTCAAACCCACTATCAGGCTACACACATGGCTTTTCTGATTCATGATCAACTAATAAAACTGAAATTAAACCAAATACCTTTAATAGGGCTTTTTTGATGTTCACTACTGGTTTAAAACTCCTCTGGAAACACTAAATTAAGCTTGATGCAAATTAAGAGCTGTAATTTTTGAAAGCATGATTTAAACTATTTCAAATTCATGATAGGAAGTCCGTCCTTCCTTAGTACATTCAGGCAACGCAAAAAAAAAAAACAACCACCAAAACATTTACTGGATGGATGGACAATGTAATGAAACAGTATGAGAAGCAATGCATGTATGTGCTGTTCAACAAAGCAGATACAACATGAAGAGTTTTTTTACTATTAAGTTATCCTAAAATTTCACCTGTCAGACTGTAATACTTTCTATATAATGATAATACAATTTGGACTATCAAAGTTCTCTATTTTATTTTCTGAAATTTCTGTCCATGTGTTTTAATAGTAGTGTCAGTCAAAAGCGTCGGAGTTGTTTGTTTGTTTGTGTTTGGGGTTTTTTTTGTTTGTGGGGTTTTGTGGTTTTTTGTTTGTTTGGTTTTGGGGTTTTTTGTGGTTCTATTTGGCTTTGGTTTTTTTTTTTAGTTGGTTGGGTTTTTTTGTTTGTTTTAAATGCAATCAATTTCCACACAGATTCTTCCCAAGCTTTACCTATTTAATGTGTTTTGCACTTGAACTGGACTGTTCCCTTCTCCTGAGGTTCAACTGCCCATGTTTGAATGCTTCTTCTCCCACCCCCAAGCAGTTTCAGCATATGAACAAAACTTTGGGGTCTGTTATTAAGCAGATACCTGGATCTGCATTATTGGAATTTTACCTATAAGTTAGTGCCCTGTTTGTAGAATGAAGCTTTGAACATGTCCTTAAAGCAACCGGTACAACTGCTGTTCCAGTCCTTTATACCAGCTTTGTGATGAACTCTCAAAAGCTAGAGCTACTCAAATTGTATTAGCAACAATACCAACTTGCTTCAGTCAAACAAAAATCTACTTTGGTGATCATATGGCAATCAAAAGTAACATTAATGAGAAAACTAAAGCCACCTCTTATAAGCAATAAATTTCTATAAACGCTGCTAATACCATTAACACCTCTAAGGCTTCACAGTGTGTGTCTTATTCAAGCTGGAGCAACTCCGCTCAAATTGAAGTACAGGAGATTTTGGAGATGTGCTTTTTTGCTCAGAGAAATTGTAACCATGTACACAGATTAGGTGCTAAACATCACACAGGCTCCATCTGTTACAAACCTGAAAGATTCAGACCTGGCAGTAAAGCTTTCTATCCATTAGCAAGCATCTGAATGACGTTTAATATTCTCTTTTTGTGTCTACAGCATATTGCACAGTGCTATTCATTTGTATTTTACTTACTTTCTGTTAATGGAATGGAGATGATGACACCATTTCCTGTTCCTACCCATAAACGATTACAAGACACCATAAGAGCTGTGATTCTCACAAATGAGAATCCCAGTTTACCAGTACCTAAAAACAAAAGATGCTTTTCATCAAAAATTATGAGCAATTTTAGTTCCATATCAGAGATTAACTCCAACGCCCAAACCACATAGACAAGCAATTCCCTCCCACTTCAAGCAGAAACAAAGTAGAGGATACATTTAAGTTGTAAGGATGACCTAAAAGGCCAAAACACTGTTAATTAAGTCGTGAACCTATACAGAAAAAAGACTAACTATGAGAAAGCAGAAAAGGTATAATGGATCCATAATGCTGCACAGTAAATTATTCTGGGGCTTCTTACAGCACCATGGCAGCTTCTCAAGCCAACAAAAAAGGTGAGTTTACAGATGTACAATAAGGGTTTCTCATCCACTAAAATGAATTTATTTATTAGCACTATGAAGGGGGCAGAAGAAGGCTGATCAGCAATGGCACAGTAGTTACTTGGGAAGGATTTCCCACAGCCCGATTACCTGTATTTGTTGTGTTACGGAGGTGGTCAAACTGCTCTTATATAAATATTAATGAAAAAATCAGAAAGCTTATTAGCTTCAGCAGCAATAAAAATTTGCTATTTTGCATTTTTATCTTCTAGAGAGGCAATTTTTCCAGCCAAGTAATTGATTCTTCCCACTCTTAGATATTAAAAGGCATCAGTACAGTAAAAAAGAGCAAGATTTTAATGTCTCTGTTAACACGCCTGCCCAATCCAACCACCACGTTCCTCATTAGTTTTGAGTTTTTAGGAACACCTTACACATCAGGTAGGATCAACAGACTGTATCAAAAGACCTATCACCCTCACAAACTGTTAACAGACTGACTTAGGCTTCTACTTCCAGATCCAAGTTTTCACAAGTAGGATTTCACTAGCCTTCCACCCACCCTTCCCCCTAGTCTGCAGTGAGAATTGCCTGATCCACAATAGGCAAAGAAAGCTCCCAACAGCAAGAGGTGTAAGAATACAACAATTTTTATTACCAACTTACCTAGCATTTTGCTTACATAAGGTTCTATGTCCACATCTTGTAGATGCTGATACGTGTGCGCATGATAGAGACGCAGGGTGGAGTCCAAACGAATGGACACCCATACCCCATCACCCACCCATGCCAGCTGTCTCACTTGGCTTTCTCTTCTTGGGTGTGCATCAAAGGACTTCTATGGAAGATTGGATTTCAAATTAGTAACAGAGAAGGCTTTCTTACCCTTTCCTTTGTTTCATGTTCTCTTACACTGTCAATACTGGCAATTTTCTTACGTCATTTACAACCCTCTGATGTGCAGGGTGGCTAGCAGATACAGGGTTTAGCATACTTTACCAGCATCATGGTAATTGTTAGTAATAGTAAAAATGCTGATTCCCTTCCCTGGGGTGTGATCTTAGAGACTAAGTAGGAAGCTGTGGCTTTATTTACATATCATATCCCAGCCTACTCTTGGCTTCTGTCTCCATTTAATCCGGAGACTTTTCAGTACAAGGTCCTCCTGTCATACAGATGCCAAATAAAATTTTTTTTTAAAAAGTAGTGTTTTTCTTCCTAGTTCTATCAAGCCTTGGTCTTGCCTGTGGCACACACTATCCACCAGCAAAAGAATTAATTTCATCACATGAATTCCTTTATTTAATTGTGTATATATTTACACGTTTTCTTCTTCACAAAACCAGATTATTAATTGGGTGCTTGATATTTTTGGAAGAGCTGAGCAGTCACCCCGAAAAGGTCTCACTCAGGTCTCAGGCCAGCTAGCAAAAGCTGAAACACTAAGGGCCTTCAGAAAACCTTAGGCACCTTCTGTACCTGAGATGTCACGTACACACACAACGCTGCAGAAACACCAGCTTACACACCTCATATAAACAAGTTATTCCATAACTGAAGGGAGAGTACATTTAGAATTAACACTTGCAAACCTCTGAAGTATGCAAAGAGAGATTATAGAGAAGGTTACAGGTGGGTGGAGACCACAATGAGGCATGCATGTAGAGAATGAGCTGGAAGCCAGCCTTGCAAGCTCAGCACAAGGACGCTTTCCAGTTCCTGGCCAGCTGGAAGTGGAGAACTATACCCCACCCCACCTCCCTTCCCCCCCCCGAATTGGTTTCAATAAGTGAATCACTTTCAAGACGTGACTTAATGTCTTCCAAAACAATGAAAACATCTTAAGAAAATGTAACAGTGTTTTCCAAGATAAATTTGTTTGGTTGCTTGTTTCTGTACTGATGAACAAATAACTGTTCTCTGGAGATATTCTGGAGTTTGAGCAACATGCAACAGCATGAAAACAAAAGGGTGTTTAAAACAATTAAATGTTTACTTGCCTCTATTTTCATGGCCTTTGGTTGAACAACATAGATTTTGTTCCTGTAGCCACACCAGACTTTGTCATGTACCACTGTCATGCATCTTATCGAATGATGTGGCCGGCCCAGGTCTAAGAGGTGATAGTTTGTCAAATCCCACTGACCATCTTTAAGAACAGAAGGAAAATAAAAACAAGAACAAAATCTAAGTGCCTCTGAGCTTAAAAATAAAAGTACAGGAAAATATCTCTAATTTTTTCAGAGCACTGTAATAATCTGGATAAATCAATACAAATTTATGGCTAAAGCTCCTCATTAAAAAACAGCAACTACTGCTACAGACCACTTTGTTTCTAATATAATGAGGTTGTGCGGTGACTCATGTTCAAAACACATCAAAACATTTTTTAAAGCAGCAAGTTACCTAGTGCTAAACACTTTACTTGGATAGGCATCAGTATACATTACAACCAGCAACTACCCACACAACGTTAGGCACTTACTGCTTGACTGAACATAGAAATGTTGGCCAGCGCATCAAGATTATTTTTTTT
>JANIJG010018649.1:33391-49506 GCA_024611175.1 Megaceryle torquata
CTACCCACACAACGTTAGGCACTTACTGCTTGACTGAACATAGAAATGTTGGCCAGCGCATCAAGATTATTTTTTTTTCTTTTAAATATGCTGCAAGATCTTAAGAAAGGCAGCTGAAATCTACTAAAAGCATGCTGAATTTGGTCATTCAACACCAAGTCAACTTCTGTAGACTGAGCTAAGCCACAGATCACCACTGACATTTACTTGAGATCCTTAAGGATTTTAAGCCATTAGAGTTTGCATTTGAAAAAAACAAATCAGGAAAAACATAACTTCATCCCAGGTGCATCTTTCCTGATATTTGAGTAATAAATTTACTTATTATAAAAGGCACATTTCTTTCCTAAATACTGTTACAGTTTCACTGGTTTCAAGATGTAACAGAATGCTTACCAACTCCTCGGTGAAATATTGCTAGTGTTCCATCAGCTAGTGCAACTAATACTATTCCTTTTACATGTCTGCAAAACAAAACAAAACAAAACAAAAAGGTGGCACAGGAATATAAACCATCAGACTGTATTTCTCAAACTGCAAGTTTAAAGCGAAGTGTAAATACTTCATTTCAGCATACATTTTATATTCTTCTTAGTCCTGTGTTTTGATTTCTACACTATAGCTCAAGAGAAGAGCCAGTAATAAGGTGTCAAATTCAGTTCAGAAAGCTTAGTATATCTAGCTACAATGCCTGAAAAAAACATCAAGGATAACAAGCTATAACTGTTTTAAGTATATGGCTACTGAGAATACAGCTAAAGCTCATCATTTCAGCTGTAGTATTTCCAGCAGATACAAGATTCCTTTTATTTTCCTTACTCCCCAAACGTTTTCCACTGCCCCTCCAAGAACATGCATGTATTTATGGCAACTGACATTCCCATTATCTGAGGAGGAAATACAGAACTACTTTGCAAGTATTTTAACCCAAGTTCATTATGATTTACATGACATTCTTTCATGACTTACACAATACTGAGAATAGAATCTTTAAGTTTAATGGCATGAACACATTTCCTCCACTGGGCCACTGACGAATGAACATAAAGGCTGCAAAGACAAATTAGGAGGGATTAAAAGCACTAGGAAAGGTCTACCAGACAGGAAAAAAAACCCAAGCAAAACCCTTATAATTGAAATACACAAAAGAAAAATAAGTTTTCATCTTACACTGAAAACTATGAATAGACTAAAAGAACGACATCCTCAGCAGAATGGTTTTTCAGAGGTCTAGAACATTACTGACCCCTTTACAGTTATATCTGCAGTAAAAAGGGCAACATTTTTCTAGCATAATATAATACTGAAAGCTGTGGAATTATCAGACCATAATATTTCTTTGACTACAAAAAACCCCACCAAACTTTTCTGCAGATAAATGTGTTATCCATCAAAGAGAGCTTCCTGATCACCTACAATACTGTCTTTGAATTCTATAATGCCTAAATGTAGCAAAGCGTGCGAAGTGTAGGCTCTCTGGAAGTCTTCTTGCACTTAATCTTGACCTGAAACAGTTATCAGCTCAGCCTGTAGCCACAAGAAGAAAATTTAAAATAATTTTTCCAAATAAATTTAACAAGACTAGCATTTTCTTACCATCCATTCTGTGCTCCAAGCCACATCGTTGGCAAAAGGCTACTCATTTTTTGCGCTTCTTCTCTCACTAGATCTTGCTCATTTGGCAAAACTGCAACATCTTTATATAACTCTGACTCAGTACTAAAAACCCAAACAGAACAGTTAAAAAACATTGAATGAAGTGCACAGATTACTCAAATTATAACCTAGGTAGTTACTTCATTGCTGCTAGTTTCTACGCTGGCTTTTGAAGTACATATGGTATTAAAAATAACAACCAGTAACTGCATGAAGTGGTACAGATGAAAGCCTCAATAACAATGAATTTCTTCAAGTGGACATACACTTGTACAAAGAAATTTAGGTTCTATTCAATGGAATGGCAGAAAAGAGCTGCAACATCAGAGGCATGTGTTAAGAGAAACCATTTATAAAAAAGCTGTATGATACTTTTGTGCTTGTACGTGGAGAGTGAAGATTCCTGAAGATTTAAAATACTGAATTTTCAAGCTTCTTCTCCACTCCTGTAACTAGGCACAGATTGACTATTCTGAGAAAAGAAACATACATTTGAACAACCAGTTGATTGGAAGAAAGGAGTATAACTCTTATCTATTTTGACATCAAAACAGAGAATTTAAACAGGCATCTCTAGATCAGAACCATTCACGTTAAGTCTGTGAGAGGACTTAGTGATGAACTGGTAGACACTCACGACTCCGTTTTGGAGGTGTCTGTACTCAAGGGATATGAGTTCACAGACAAGACTCCCTGTACATAGGTGACCCTTTCATGCAAGCAAAGTGTAGAGTACCTTGTACCAAGACCACGTGTATAAACCTCAACATACTTATTAAGAAAAGAAAGTAGTCACTTGACCTCCATGTTGTGTCCCTACAAGCACTGTATTTTTTTTTTTAAATACACATTAGGAGGTAATAAGGATTGAGACTCTGTACCTAGGCTGGTACACTGGAGATGCCTCTGTTGTATTCTGCACTCCCAGAGGATCTGTAAAGACATGCTCTGTGTAGACTCCAGTTTGTGCAATATCAGCTGTGTCTTCTCCTGTCCCTGCATTGACTTCTGTTGCTTCTGTTGCCTCCTCTGCTGTTGGAATGTTCTCATCTACTGCGTTATTTTCAGTTGCAATATCTATGGAACAAAAACAAAACAAAATTTGAAAAAACTTTAACAATTGTGAGAGAATGATTTAAAACAGCCAGAAGTTGCTACTTAAGTGAACAGCTGTAATAACCAGTCACAATCCAGATTTTATATTTAAACTAAAAAAAAAAAAACCAAAACATTGTCTCAGAAACACCCAAACTTTAGTAGGTATCACTGTAGGAACCAGTGTCAAATGCACTATAAGTATCAACCCAGTGACTGGTGGCAGAGATTGCCTTTTAAATGGTCAACTAGAAGAGCACTGAACCAAGTCCAGTGACCACATATCCATTAATAATCACATCACCACACAGCTCTGAAGGGCATGACAGAAAACATTAAGAATGAAGTAAGCAGTTTCACTTAAAGCTCTACTAAGGCTTTATAAGACTTAAGGCACGTATCTATATGTTCTCTCTAGTCATTTGTCAGCAAGATCTCCACTTCAAATACTGAAAAAGTGTTCTCTTTAGATGACGCACAAGATAGGGTTCTCTCAAAAGTATCTGAAAGAAGCAATTATCTATATCCCTTTAATATCACCTCCACAAAGTTTTGGCTGCAGTTATCCAGTGCAAGTATATCAGACTTAAGGGCCATGTCTCACAGAGTACTTGCTTTATCACTGCTTACAGACAACCTATTGCATTGAATTCTTACACCATTCATTTTTCCAGTTACACCTAATGGTGTTTGATCATCCCTGCCATACTTTCAAGATTTTCATACCTGACTGTTTATCTGTCATTGGTGAGCCACCATTTGCATCATGAGCTACAGGTGCTCCTGTGATACCCTCTGCAGTACAGCCAACCACTGTTATTCCTCCTAGCAAGCTATCGGTTTCTGCAGAGCTGTTGCTAGTCATACTTCCACACAGAGATGACTTGTCCACTTGACTGGGGTCTGCTTCTTGAGACCCTTCTTCTCCTACAGGATAGTCTGTTTCCCTTGCCCCTGAAAGAGATTATACTCACATGTTTCTTGTGTGGATAAAGGTAAATCACTTTTCTATCTAATAACAAACTAAGCTTCAAACTGAATCAAGTCTCCAGCAGCTGAGATTTAACATGCAGATATCCATCTACAAGCTTACTGTGACATGATCAGCAGACATTACAGATGATGTCACAAAGCCCCAAAAGAAAGAGCAGTATCTACACATGCTGCATGTCTGAATGTCATATAGCACATTTCAATCTGCAGAGCTTTCCAACTAGTTTCTTCTATTTCAAATACATATTCCAATAAAATTAGATTTGGTAACAGTGCATATATGCAGGGATACCTAATGTCCTGGTTTGAGCGAGACCAGAACTAATTCTGTTCAGTGATTTTACTTTGCAGCTGTGTAATTCCTGTGATCTACACATGCCCTGTTAACCAGGTAAACCATGTGACCTATCTACAACTTTATGAAGTTGCTATGAACTGCAATAGACCCTTTGCTGTAGAAAAGCTGGTTTTCTCTCAGGTTGTAACCTTCTCAGATGTTTTTAAGACTTAAAATATTTTTCTTGGTTTCTTGACATGTTTTTCATATTTTACTCTATTTTATGCTGGTTTGATTTTACAAGTTTTGCATATTTTCAATGATGCAAAACCTCAAACTTCTCTGGAAACATATTTCTCTTGAGTTTAGTAAACAAAACGACTTCACTGGAACTAGTGCTACAGACTTCTGTAAGCGTAAGCCAAGAAACATGAAATCCAAAAGCACATTTAGTTCTTCTCCAGAATCATACTGTACTGAGGGAAGCTTAACAGGAGGACATTATCTACATACACTCTCATTTGGAACAAGGATTCCCTCTACAGGAAGCTCCAAGACTTACTACTTACCTTCAAGAGACAGAAGACATTTTAAAAAACAGCATATTTTTCTTATGTTCACAGTTCCATAAAACATTGGCACAACTGTATAATTTATAATACAGCTGACAAAATAGCTAGTCTTGGTTGCTGACATCGCTCTACCTTTGAGTTAATTTAGGTCAAGAGCTAACTGAAGAGTGCAATAGTAGGGTAGAAATCTAGTACTCTTCCCCACAACTACACACTTTATATTGCTATGTTACAGTAACTTTTATCACACTGATTATCACATCTTTGTTTTTTCACTGTATAAGAAAATCTGAATAAGATACAGCTTAAAAAAAGCAGGAGCTAAAACATGTCTTTACCTGGCACACTAGCAATACAAAGCACATGAGAATTGCAAACAATGAAACTGTCGAGAATATTTCCTGGTTGATTAGCATCAATAATGATAACTTTTGTAGCAGAATGGGTGCTAGTACAGATCCAAACTAGACTGGATAATTCTTCCTGGTGTTTCATCTCCTTCTGCTGGTCCTGAAGGAGAATAAGGCAGAACAGAAAAGTGAACAACAGCAAGAGGGAAGGGGGCAAGAACAGAACTCTTAGCTTTGTTCTTATATTATCAACTATAGAAATATAAATAAATATGTGATAAGTTAAATAACTTTAATGCCATTGTAAAATCACACAGTTACTTGCTCTCTGCGCATTTGGAATATAAAACCCCCTCATATCTCATATATCTGTAGACAACTATAGAAAATTACACTGCACAATTATAGCTAGACAAGTATAAAGCTACATAACACTATTTATGTGCCAGCTACAGTACTCAGTATCACCACAGGTTAATGTGATGTCCCAAAGCACTTCAAAAATAAACCTTTATTTTTATGCCCTTAATATGAATTCCATCCATTGCTTCTTCAAGAAATCTTGAAGATTAACACAGGTTTAAACAATGGCACACAGGAATCACAGTATTTTGGTAGATGGATTCAATAACCCAAATATGACTAAGAAAAATCCATTTGTTACCATTAATCCTGATTACGAAATATTTTATTAAACTACAGATATAAAGATAAATTATATACACTATTTAAAATTTGGTCATCTTACCTTGAGCTCCTGGTCCAGTCTATCTAAACTACTCTGAGATCCCGTTTGCTGCTTGTTGCCATCTGCATCCATCCCAGTCACATCATTGTAGAATACACTAGCACCGACCACGGACCCGCCATCGCGTGTTTTCCCTCCTGATAAGTTTACACCTACAGCACACCACAGCTTGAAAAAAAAAAAAAAAACCAGAAAAACTTCACTTAAATGTTAAACTAAGAAACAGACACACTCATCGTTCAAGCAGCATCATCATTATTATACATCTGGAGTCCGTTTTAAGGAATTCAGTAGAGTCATGCACATTTCAACTGAAGCTTAAATTATGATTAACCTATACTTGAAAAAGAAACTATTTCATTTCAAACAGAAAATAGCTGAGTATAAACCAAAAATATTCAAGCTATAGGTTGTCCAATTCTCTATACGAAAGCTGTAAATATCCTACCTTCATAGAGGTATCCTTCTCATCTAAAGGTCTCAAGTAAACAGGTACAGGCAAGTTCTTCATCTTATTCTCACCCTGGCCACCATTTGCCACCTAGGCAAACAAACGAATGAAAAACAGAAAAGCTTTCCCCTTTATAAGAGATTTACAGTCTTTGGAATCAATTGATCAGACTGTAAAACACAATGAAGTGGTTTGTATTGAGGATTTCCTCAGACTTTTAACTGCAAAAGGTCCACAAAAAATGATGGAATCACTCAAACAAGCTGTGAAATAATACTCTGTTAAAATTTCACAAAACATGAAGTTGTTACCACTACATTTGAAAATTTAGTACCTGCTTGTACTTTTGAGGTAGACTCCAGCCAAATGCTTGCACTCTACCATCCTCTTTCTGAACATGTGCTTTCACTTGGCGATACTGCTCTCTTTTCTGCTCTCTGCGCGAGGCTAAACTGGCTTCAGTTCTAGGGAAGAATGATTATTAAAGAACCTGTTATTTATGCTCTTTAGTATTCCTTGTGCAATGGGAGTTGCTATCTAATTTGATAGACAAGATCTCTGTGGAAATACTGGGTAACCAAAAAGATCTCTAGTTTTTCATGTGTCACCTATGGAACACCAGGTTTCATGGGGGCTTTTTTGAAGGGACTGTGAAAGACAGGCAAAACTGGGAAGTCTATAGTCAGTGTCCTCAAAGAAAATAAACTTGGGTTATGTAAGGGTTATGTAAGAAGCTTTAGAAGTTGTAAACCAAAAGGATATATTTCCAAAAAAGACAGAAAAGAAAACCAAAACATAATAAAACAATCAAACAACAGAACCCCCCCACACAAATAAATTACAGATACTTGTTAGCCTGACTCATGCTGTTCTATTTTTTCCATTGAACTTAAAAGTGAAAATATCTCTACAGTTACTGCTTAGCTACAACACTTGCATATAATAGTGTAGCAAGTGCTGCCTCCTGTGCCTAAATGCACTTTTATGAAAGGCAGTGAGATTTACCAAATAGAATACTACTGCCAGATACCCAGAGTACTCATCCGCTGCTGCGTGTTTCAGTCTGCACTGTGTTGATTTCTCACATATCCACATTCGCCCAGGAGAACATTATGCTTCACTTAGCAGCTTGCTGTTTATCTCAAGTAAACACTTGACAGAGCATATCTAGTATTACAAAACCAGAATGTCTTACTCTTCACTGAGGAATTCAAAGGCTTTAGATTTGTCACTAGGTAATTGAGATAAGGTGCTGCTTCTTTTCTTGACTGATGGAGTAATATGCGAGGTTGGAGCGTTATATTTAACATTGACAGGAGGTTCTGGTTTCTTAGCTGTATTGCTAGATGAACTGAAGAGTCTGCTAAAACTAGAAGACGAAAAAGAAAGATGAGAGTTAAGATTTGTAAGATACATCCAAATTTGACTATGCAGGCAAAACACTGCATATGCTAGCCTGCTCAAGCAAGTTAGACTAAGAAACTGGAGCCCAACATAGCAGCAGCCACCACACACTCAGCAACACTCTCAAAGCACAGAAACTCATGTCAGTAAGAAAAATCTTAAACAATTATCAATTTTAATGGGATCTTTGTCTTGAATGAAAATATACAGGGAACCAACAACATTAGGATGTGAACTTGACACCTGGAAGAGAGCTTTATGAAGCATATTAGTTCATGCACAGAGCACTTGTTAAACCCCAGCCTTTCTAAGCTAAATGATAGAATAACTATCAGCAAACCACAACATCAAAAGGATTATTTGACAAATGTCTTGTTGCAATTAACACTGGTTTAGATTTAAAGATCTTGAAGTTAGGAATAATTAACAATCACTAAGCCATATTTCACAGAGGAAAAGGAAGCTGAAATAAATGCAATGCACACGAGCAGTTCAGGTTTCTATTTTTCATTATAGAATAATATCTAGAAAAATGTTCAGAACAAGAGTCCTGGTGCATATTAAGCTAGAAAGAAAGAAATCTACAGCACTTTGGCATTTAACTTCACAAAGTGCACAGCCATTCACTACGTGATGCAGCTTACGATACATTTTTGTCTTCAAGAACAGTCTTACCGAGCTGGCATGCTAGGTAACAAGAGGAGAACAGTTAAGACATCGTCATTTGCCAAAAGATAATTAGCTAACATACAAAACTGTGCCAGCTAATTGGTTAGGGTCTTTCATTTAGTTTTGCCAGTGAGTTGTGTTTCAATACTTACAACTGCCAAATGCTTGATCTCTTCTTTTCTTGCATTGCTGGATTTTCTCTTGATGCTCTACAAGAAATGAATTCCAAGTTTACTGAGTAAGCATTAATTAAAAAAAAGGGAAAGGAACGGAACAGTGGGTAACTCTTACTTAAAAAAAAAAACCACAACAGGATAACACATGAAAAATATCAAAGCTCGTTCCTTCACATTGCCACTTCTTTTCTGATCAGAGCACAGTATTAAAATCCTCAATAGATGAACTGAAGTTACATAATAAACATCATCCACATTTATTTGCATCACCAACACAACTGGTGAGTGCTTTTTGAGAAGAGACAATTCTGTGTAACACTTTGCAATGAAAACAGCTAGAAGAAAGCAGCAAGCCATTTTAAATTCTTCTGCCTTGTATTTTTTAATATTTTAACTATGGCTTTTTATTTTAAAACCTCTTATCCTTCAACACATCAGTAAATGAATGAAGCGATTGATCCTAAAACCACAGATGCATTAATGGAGACAGGAGAGGATTTCTACAGAAGACAAACTGAGCCACAGTTGCTTGGCAATAGGGATTTTTTTTTTTTTTCTTTTTTTCTTTTCCTCTCAGACTCCAGAGTCAGAATGGCTCACAGGTACAGAAGACAACAGAAAACTCAAAATGCCATTGTTCCACCTGACCGGCAGGCGGCACCAGCTGCCACCACTACCTCTGCAATGGGACACGGCTGAGGTGTGAGGCCAAAGACTTCTGTTTCTAAAAATCATACCTCAACATTCAGGATGAAAATTAGGTCAGGTGACCTTCTTTATGGCTTTATACTTAGCACAATTTTAATTAAACACAGTGCAAGGTTTGTTTTCTCCTGAACAGCCCAAGTCCTGACACAGGGATTACACTCCACCTGAAGCTGTACGTTATTCCTGTTTTGACCTCTCAGCTGACAACTGGGCTTACTGCTTTAAGACATGTGCATATTCATACACATAATAATTTTTCCTGACCAAAAAAATTAGTGTTATTTACAATTACCAAGTTTTGTAACTGTTCCAAGTTACACACATTTCTTCAAGGGATGCTTATTTTACATCATACGAAGAAACACATCTTCCCGGAGGTCTCACCAAGAACCCATTTTGACAAGCTAAGTTACATGCCCATAACTTAAAACCAAAGTTATTCATGGGCATGTAGACAAACAGAAGGGGAATGGAGGCCTCATACTCTAACGTACTGACCAGAACACACTGCAGCTAGAAGTCAAAAGCTTGTAAAGCCCAAGGAGCTCTATCAGAGATTTTAAAAAAACCTTTTACCTTATCATCTCAGTCCATCGAACAGCTTCCTGAAGCTCCATCAACCTCTCTTTGTACTGATTTCTTTCCATCAGAACACGGGCCATTTCAACACGAGTAAAACGCTTCCGCTGAGCAGTGGGGACATCACTCTGAACACACAAAAAAGCAAGCATAGGACAAAGAAGGCAAACAAAGAAGCACAGTAGGGCCTTGCAGAGTTAGCCTCTGCCTTCCAATAAGAGTCAGTTTAGGCACAATTGTGGATTCCATATAATTTGGGGCTTTGTAAAACTAACTCAATTTTACATTCCTTTCTTCCCGTTCTTTGTACAGCGTATAATCTGAATAATAAAAAACAGTTCTTCCAAAAGAACATGACACACAAGAACAGGCAGAGAGGAAAGAAAGAAAACTAGACATGGTTGGTTGAAGTTTACTTGTGCTCTTAAGATCTTCTGTCTTTTCTATACACGGAGTAAGTTTACCACTAATTATTAAGCAATAAAGTTTAGTAGCACTTGCTAAATGCATGTGAACTAATGTCCCATTGTGAACTGTTCATACAAAAATACACATGCACCTACATCATCATCCTCTTTAGCTTTCTGTCTTGCTTCCTCTGCTTCCGCACGAGCTCTAAATGCAAAATAAAAAATGGCTGCATTAGTTACCATCGTGGGTTTTTTTTTTTTCTTTCTTTGTCACAACCATGGAATTAAAACTTACTTTCTCAGCTCTTCTTCCAGTTCCTTATTCTTCTCTTCAAGCTTTTGTTTTGCTTGTTTTACAGCCTCTAATTCACCTTGTAGTACATCCTTCTCACAGGTCAATTCATCCACCTTTGCTATCAAATCATTCTTCACTACATTCAGTGCATTTCTACACAAACATTTAAAATACACCATTACAAGGATGACTATGGTCTCACAGTTTAGCTTAAGACTGATTTTATTCTTGAAGACCTAGAAATTTCTTACACAAAACTGCTGTAAAAAGATACAGCTTTCTAAACCCGGTTAAACCCTCTCCCCCCAGATCATAAATGCTCAAGCACATAGACACCTCTGCATTAGAAGAAAAAGTACTGATAAATTGGAACAGTTTGTTCTCAAAACTGCTTTAATGAATCAGCTTCTGCAGTTACAGATGTGTTTCTAACAGAAAAGGCAGAGAGGTGAGCTCGTTTTAGGACATAACACTGTGTTCCTTGTAGCCATACAAGGATAAAAGCAGTTTTTGCTTCTTAGGTCCTTAATTTCTAGAAGGATACCAACTGCGCTATGAATCTAGCCAAATATACCTACAAATTCAAAACACTTTTACCAACACTCTTAGACCTGAAAGCACATTTGTATTATTTCAACTTTCGGTATATAAAGATACTGATGATATAACAAAGCAACAGGGAAGGTCAGTATTTTCCACATACACATTCTCACTTACTTTGTCTCCAACAGCTGAGTGTTTTCCAAAATAAGGTTTTCAACCTCACGACCCATTCCTTTCCAAAGAAAACAAACACATGAAATTAGCAGACAAAATGGGTGTTTTCACAAAACGTATGTTTTACCACTGTCTAAAACCAGCTGAATTTTAAGTATGACAAACTTGTCAAAAAAAACCTGGGAGCATAGGTGGTTTCAGGATGGATCTACTGTCTATAATTAGCTTTCCCCTCCACCTCCTTCCCAATCTGACTTCAGATAAAACAACCCTGGCTAACCACAAGCTAGTGGACCTCCACCTACTCTTAATGTTTTTAAGAGGTTACAGCGCTACCAAGTCAAAAACCAAACCCAGCATTACTGGGGATGTATTAGTCCACAAAACCTTAAGTTTAAAATGCTCAACTGTTTTTTATACCGTGTTAGATACATGAGTTATAGACACAGGACATGCTCAATCATAAAGCTTAAATTGCAAAAGCCCTGCAGATCTCCCCAGAGCAAATGATACCTTACCAAAGAAATTATGGTCTTTAAAGCCCATGCATTCCATGTAGAGCAAAAACAAGAACAAGAAACATTTCATGTAAGGTGTAGCATGAATGAAGAGCAATAATGTATTTAGACTTTTGAAGTAAGAGTGAATTAAAACAAAGCCACCACCAAAAATTTGAAGTGGAATGTGATGTGATTAGAAGCAGGATTTATACAAAAGACAGATGTTAAAAAAAGCAGTTAAGTTTGTCCAATCGTTTCTCTTGGTTAGACCTCTTCTGAAAATCAGTAACTTAATAAAAGTCTAATTTTCTGCAGAAAAAAAAAATAGAAGAACAGTACTTGGAGGAAATGCTAAACCATTCAGTTAAACTTCCAAATGAATATGATAGTAAAGAAAAAAGTCAACTCTATGTCACTACTTCAATATTTTTTATATTTCTGGAAATTAATTTCTCACTCTATTGTTCCCATGCCTAAAATAATACGAATTGCAGGTTTTTAAAAAGATAAACTTTCAGACAGAAAATAATTACTTCTTGCACAGCAAAATAACTACCAGACTGATAATGGCAGAAATTATGCTAATTCAAGGTGAACACAACAAATTAAAAAGGTAACTTAATGGTGGAGGCCTTTTAAAATGCTCTATGAGCACAATCTTCTAAGCAACTTCGGTAACAGAAGACTTAAAAGATATTGGGATAACAAAAAAGTATCTAAAAGGAGACATGCAAGTCCAAGTTCCTTCTTTTGGAATTTCTTTCTCTGGGTCTGGATGAAAAGTAAATGACATTTACTAGTGAAGGAGCTTAGAATGGCTATTGTTACTTCATCGATATCTGGAGAAATCCCTTCAGTAGAGTCAGAGAGGTTTTATTCAAGTGGCTATCACAGTTTAAACGTTATCAGCATACACAGATAAAACTACCTAGGATCATTTCCAACAGGTTTCAGGATTCTTTGCAATGCAAGAACAAAAACTAGAAAGCCAAGAGTGCCAAGGCAAAAAAAAAAATTAAAAAAAATTAAAATGTTACCAAGCAGGAAAAAAATGCCAAGAATGTATATTATGAGAGCAGCAGCCAAGGACGCCTAACTGGAGAAGCAACAGATTTCAAAGAGGTTTTTTTAAAAAAAGAAGCATACACACCAGAATATTCCCCTGGGTATGCAGCCCAAGAGAAAACAGATTAGAGAATCCCAATTAACTACTTTTACAGAACTCCAGACTGAAGTTTAATGCTCGCTTAGAACAGATCCAAATGCTTTAAACACACCAACTATCCTGGATGCAGATGTGGCTTTTAAATAAGACAGTAAATTGGACTATGGTTGTGCTCAAAGTGAAATGATGATTATATAGTGAAACTTCTAGACCAACACATTCTGCGTAACAGTGCTATACCAATGTGTTCATTTTGCATGTGTTTCTAGCAGCATTTTTATGGAATATGGCAATGAAGTCAGTGACAAACTTTTGATAGCTTATACTAAAAAGTACATTATTTTTGCCCATGGAAAACAAAACTTCTATTATCAGGAAGTCCTGATTTCTTTAAACAATTTATGTAGCAAAGGGATGGAAGTCACCGTATGTTAATACTTCTCCAGTACCCATATTTTTACATGCAGAATGTGTCATTAGGTGTCCCTGTGACAAAGTGCAAGAGTCTTGGATGAAGTATGTTCCAGCAAGGATGTGGTGGTCCTCACTGCTCAGGATTCAAAGCAGGAGTGTGACAATAAAGAAAAACCATCTCTTAGACTGGAGATAGGCCCATTACTCCTCGTGAGTACTACTGGGCAGAAATGTCACCTAATTGATGTAAAATAAAAATTTCTAGTGGAACACTGAACAACCAGAAATCCAGATGGCACACAACAGTTCTAAATAACACTGTATTAATACAATCTGTATTTTTGCCAGGTCAGCTGACAGAAGTAAACAAACTGCTGATTTTCAATATGCAACGCATTCCTAAAACACACAGGAGTTGCATCTGCATTTTATACATTCTATAGTACCATTCCATTTCAAAATGTGGCCAGAACACTCATATGTCCCAAAATACCTTGTTATAATGCAAGACACTTATTGTTTATAAAAAGAGTCTTTTTTTTAATGACCTTTTTGCTCCTGATCCACTCCTATTCCCAAAACCTACATTTTGTTCAGTCAGCACACAAGCAACAGCAGGCTGCTTAGGGAGAACAGAAATGTAGGTCTGTCTTCATTCAAATAATGATTTGATCTTCAAATTACCACCATTGCATTCTGCTGCAATTCCCTCTTCCATGTTAAATTCCATAGAGAGGTGATAAAGCCAGACCATTACAGATTAGGTGCAATCTGAATTAAACTAAAACTAGTTCAAGATAAAAAAGACGAAAATTGTTGTGTCTGAGAACGTACAAGGAAAACTGAAATAGAGAACAGTGTAAGAAGTGTCCCAAAAGATTAAAGGTTGATATAACTATATTGAAAGAATGAACAAATACTATCTCCTGGGTTGGTTTTTTTGTTGTTGTTGTGTTGGTTTTGGTTTTTTTGGGTGGTTTTGTTTTTTGGTTTTGAAGGTTTTTTTTACATTTTAATAACCACCTTAGGATGATACTCAAAAGATTTTAATGCAAATGAATCCTAACAGTAAATCCCATCACGGATAATTAAGCACTCCACTAACAAGGAACATTCCTCTTTAAATAACCTTTCTTACCCAGTAAATCAGCACCTTCATCCACATCTCCAATTAGACCAGAACCAGCAGATGACAGCTCTTCAAAGAGTGACTCTGTATTACGGTCAAATGCTTTGTTCTCTATGCCTTTGGTAGGAGTGCTATTCAAAGAATTAAAACAAGACATAAAAAAACAGAAAAAAGACTATTCCCACACTGAAGAAGGTTTTCTCCATGTTTTTACCTGTAGTTCATTTGTTACACCCCCTCCCTAACCCCCTACAAAAGTCACAACATTTTCAGAAGCTTTCGGTTGGCTTAGAGTCATAGATTATACTTTCAAATAATGCTCTGGCATCAACATCCCAAACTTGAGGTAGCTGCTGATATTGAGGTGGTCAGGATTTTAACAGATTAAAGCATATCACGTTTTGGCATATAGAAATTCAGCCCTGTCAGGACTTAGCCCAAATGCCTAACGACCAGACAGCTCAGCCAAACTGGAAGTATTTAATATAACAGAAATGCAGAACCACCTAATAGTCAAAGACCAAAATACTCCTCTGGCCAGAAAAGGGGCTCCTTTCACACAAAGATCTTGTGCCATCAAGATTCACTGCTAAGGTAAATTTTTTCATCCCATCACAAGAACAAAACACAAGACACAGAATGTATTTGAAGGACTGGTGGCTAGAGTCTAAATTTTTCAGGGCTTGCCTAAAAGATCAGGCACTCCCTCCACTACTAAAATAGCACTTGGTTTTTTTCAGGTCTTTAGAGCTTTTGAGAAAAATGTTATCCTTCAGAAGCAAAAGCCTGCAAGGAAGCAGACTCAGGTAGAAGCATTTTGTCAACACTGGGATTCCACCATCATAATTTAATAGATAAATGCTGTAACACTTGCTAAGTCAATCTTAAGTCCAGATTTTAAACATATGGCCTAGCTTGGGAAGTGCTAGTACCTTGAAACCTTGATCTAGAGAGAAAAGGCCTCGTGATATAGGCCTTCTGTATGAAATATGAATGCTTAAATGAATGTGGTTTGGGTTTTGGGGTTTTTTTTTGGTTAGTTTGGTTTTGTTTGTTTTTGGTTTTGTGTTTTTTTTGTTTGGTTTGTTTTGTTTTGTTTTGTTTTTTGTTTGTTTGTTTGTTTTGGTTTTTTTTTGTTATTTTTTCCATAAATTCCATAAGTGTGCTGCAATATGAAGTACCCTGGACATTCATCAGTTGGAGCAATAGAATGAAGAACTGCTGTTGCACTTAAAACCTTCTGAGGAATTTGGGGAAGTAAGGTCATAGCACATTTATTATATAATGTACAATATCAGTCTGATAAAATGTCTAAGCAAGTTGTGAATTCAAGAGTGAAGTCTGATACCTTCTAAAATTGGTCTTCCTACTCAAACCACAACACACAACCTACCTGGAACCCTTATATCCACTGAGATCTTTATCCATATCCAACTCTGGAGTTGACTCAATGATTGCCTGAACTTCCGATTTTTCTTCGTTGTCATTTCCACCTAGGGAAAAGCAAGTAGTACATCTCTATAAACCAAACACTGTGCAGTTATATTATTAATCATCAACTTGGTAGACCTCTGTTCAAAGAGTTATCAAGGCAGTTCAATGAGAAGACTTACGGATTTTGATACTGTAGTGCAGACATCTGAATTTCTAAACAAGTCTCTCCTGAATTTAAGTTATCCAACAGTAGTTATCCCCCATTACTTCTACTTCGAATCATAAAATGGTAGGGTTTGGAAGGGACCTCTGGAGATCATTGAGTCCAACCCCCCTGCCAGAGCAGGGTCACCCAGGGCAGGCCACACAGGAA
>JANIJG010018651.1:12028-35660 GCA_024611175.1 Megaceryle torquata
GAGGAGAAACTTCTGCACTGTGACAGTGACAGAGCCTGGAACAGGCTGCCCAGAGAGGCTGTGGAGTCTCCTCTGGAGACTCAGGGTCGCCTGCCCTGGGTGACCCTGCTCTGGCAGGGGGGTTTGGACTTGTTCATCTCCAGAGGTCCCTTCGAACCCCCACCATTCTATGACTCTATGAGGACATTTGCCAATTAGAAACACAACAACAAAGTCCTTTTGGGCAATGTTTGGCCGTATCTGAGTGTGCCCCTTTGAACTGAAACACAAGACCTAATACGAACAGATCACAGACTGAGTGAAGTCAACAGGGAGAGAATGGCGCAAGGATTTCTTCTGTTACAAATTTTTATTTCCAGACTTCCATCTAAAGCCTGACCTGCTGTGAAAGTTCTGCTCATACTATTAGCCAATGTGTTTGTAACTGTACCTTAGCACTGGCAACGATGCCTTCTAATAGTTTTTGCTTCCAGAAAGGCTAAAGGAAAATAAACACCAGAAAGTTAAAAAACCAAAACTCCCTTGCAGGCAGCAAGATGCATTTTGCACAGAGGGATAAGATTTAAGCTGCAAAAAATACAAGCGTTTTACAGTTACAGTTATGTTGCCAATGCACAGAAATAAAATACAAGAAATGAACCATCTATCAAGGATTCCAAAAGAAAGTGAACATCTTCTAAATAGCAAATGCCAAAGCTTATAAAAGCCTCAAAACACTAAAATCCTCACACCTACCACAAGCTCAAAAGACAGAGCACAAGAGTCAGTTGTTTCTCAGTTTTGTTTTATGTGTTTCACACACCAGCTTTCCTCAGGTGGCAGAGATTTGGCTCTCAATGCCCAGAGTGTACCGGGCTGAGCAGCGACCAAAGCAGCAGGGTGAAGAACCTGTCACTTATTCCCCTCAAGGTTTTCCACCGTTGTTTTTAACCAGATGTTTTAAACGCAAAGCGTATTCCCGTGGATTTACTACAAGATAGAACTCAGCTGAAATATGCTCAAAGAGATAGAAGCCCAAGAAGATACCAAGAAGGAATGTGATGTGCTCTTTCTGCCCCACTCTCCTCCGGCAGTTTGATGTTTCTAGTTTCCTACTTCCCATGTGAAAACAGCAAATTCTCGTGGCTACGAGCGATTATATGCAAAGCCATGACAAGCTCAGCAGCACAAAAAGTGAGAACGGGGAAAATGATTCACTCAGTTAATTATTTGAAAGTTATTTACAATGGTAACAACAACAACAGATTTTCAGATAGAAGCCTGATTTAAGCTGACCGACCCTTTCAGCGTCTCTAAAGAAATTATGGTTTATAAAACTAATTCAGTGAAAAATAAAAGTAAAAATAGAAGCGATGAGACATCTTCTAAATAAGCAAAGCTGCTTTTACAGCTTGCTGAATAACTGGAGTGTGGTAAACATACCACTGTTAGAAATAACACCCAGCCTTTTGACATTATTCTTGAGTTAATTATTTCAAACCCTTTATAAGCATTAATGAAGCGAGCCTCCCGATTCCCCTGCAAAATTAAGAGAATTATTCCCATATACAGGAGGAAAAATGAAGATACGGGGACAGAAAACAACCCTCCAAAGTTACAGTGGCACCTTTGTACGGAAAATTCAGGAGTTTTCATAGCATAAAAGCCCATCCTCTCACCGGATCAGAGTGCTCACTAAGCGACCAGTTGGTAGAATTTTCACGTCGTTTAATTTTACACAAAATGTTGCATCGACGTTTTTAGATTTAACTGTGACTAGTAAATGACCAAGACATATCAAAGTTTTATACCGATCAGCAAGGCCTAAACAAATTCTTTTTAAATAGAAACTCTTAACGATTTCTCCCTGCTGAGGCACTTTTATGTTCTGCTACAACACCTAATCATAAAACCATTAAAAATAACATTTCATGTTTAAAATGCTAGCAGCTGCCAAAGTATCACAGACAGCACTTTGTCAGACTAGAGATAAATCAACACCAAGACCTAGCACAACAATGGTTAATAAGTAATTATGTCTCATTACCTTTGGGGTCTTCTTGGGCCAGCTGACCACAGGGACACCCGAAATGGCAAGATTTTGGTCATCATCAGCATGTTCCTTCAGTATGTTCTGTTTCAAATGAAAAGACCTTTATTAAGCAGAGAAATATTTCACCGGAAGAGCGCAGAGACTCGCAGAAGACAATACGCCGCTCCGATGAAAGATAGAGTGACAAGATCTCTGCTGACTTGTTACATCTCTGCAAATTACTTCTGCTTCCGAACTTCCAATTCACACTGAAACTCTCACACCTGTCATTAAGATCCAAGATGTGAAGTT
This sequence comes from Megaceryle torquata, assembly GCA_024611175.1. Lineage (NCBI taxonomy): Eukaryota > Metazoa > Chordata > Aves > Coraciiformes > Cerylidae > Megaceryle > Megaceryle torquata. The sequence continues at coordinate 14,352 of JANIJG010018651.1, forward strand.
TCTTGCAAAACAGAGAGCAAAATCAGCCATGAATCACCCAAATATTACAGACTTCTTTAAAATTGGCACGTCCGACAGACTGGGGTTTTTCCACCGGTATCCTTCTAATACCAGTACCACCTCTCCCCTTTAAACCCCAGCTCACTAAAGCCCAAACGATCCCACCAGTTGCCCCAACCACCACCTTCTCTTCTAATCAAGCCTACAAAGGACCTGAGAAGCATCTAGGCTCTGCCACCAATATTTCCCAGGGCATCAAGTGTGCAGCTTAGAGCAATCCTCAGATGCCTGAACCTTCACTCGTGTCAAGACGCTTGGAAGCGTGCGCTGTAACCTTTCATCTTTTTGCACGTGGCGACTCAGAGAGCACCACTTCCACCAGCCTTCCCACCACGCTGACGGGCAGGGCCAAAGCTGCTGGAATCTAGTTCACTTTATGTGATCAGGAAGGCATTTGGGTTCCTGAGTATTCACTAGGAAAGGATCTGACTATGGATAGTACAGTATTAAGGAAAAAACACTGGTCTCCTCTCCCTTCCACCCCCACCAAATCCTTTTGCTTTGATGCACTGTCCTAGAAATTTCCTGAGTGGGCTGCACTGGCTTGCACAGCTTCCACTGCTGTGAATCACTCCCATGGCCATAAAACTCAACACAGAGGTGGGGAAGAACTCCTTCTAAGTGTACTCAGTTGTGCAGTTGGGAATAGTCCACGCTCACATCCCGTGACACTCTATGTACTTACTAACCTAGCTACAAAGCTCTTCGTTTGGAGTTCGGGTAGCTGAAAAAGACAGCAAATGAAAACAAAAAAACAACTCGGAAGGAGGATTCTGCTGCGCTGCTGAAAACCGAAGCCCAAATAAACACTAACAGGTTAAAGGGAAAAAAAAAACAAACCCAAACCTGCTCCAATAAAACAAACAAGAACTGTAGGTTGGAAAATTACCTTGTAATAGAATTTAGGAGATAACCTCAGACAACGAAGTTAAGCAGCATTGCTCCCAAGTACACTGACTTCTTGAAAAAAGCTTAATTAGACAACAGGAGGCACCAGGCTCTGGTGCCCCAGGCTCAGCCCTAGCTTGAATAATTAGAAATTTCAGACACTACACAAAAGGAGCTTAAAATACAGTAATTGTTTTAATAGGAAGCGCACTTGGAATTCATCTAACTAAAGCCCGGAGTACGACAGCATGTGCCAGGCCCCGAGAGCCTGAGCAGGCAGACGAGCATCTACACTGGGGTTTGCACGAGGGTCCCCGGGGCTGCCTTTGGCTCCCCGGAGCTCAGGCAACCTGCTGCATTCAGCCCAATTCCCCAGTCTGGGCTTAAATGAGAGATGCTTTACTAATAGACACTACAGCACCAGCACAGTGCTGCTTCTTCAGGCCACACCAGTAAGGCTGTTCTTGATACTGGTTAGTCCGAATGCAGTGCCAATAAGCAAAATAAGCAATACCAGTACAAGCCCAGTTTCGTCAGCCCAGCGCTGTGGCTGAGCTCAGGAGCTTGCATAGGCACAGCCTGGCTGGTGAGGAGTACAGCAGCTTGCCCCAACCTGACTGGGATGAAGAGTCTGCAGCTACCTCCAGCCCCGTGCTCCGAGAGTGAAACGGCTCCCGACTTTTACATACGGACTAGTCCTTGGCAAATGAACTCTTGGCTGAGCTGAGGTTAAGCGAGCACCTCTTCTTTCCTCTCCTCTGCCTTAAGAGAGTCATCCCTGCGTTGACTGAACTGTGACCACATTCTGAAAGTTAGTTTTCAACCTGGAAAATGGAGAGGTCTTTTGTTTTCTCAAAGCAAAGCCAGAATTCTCTGGAAGAAGGCGGCAGCTTGAGAACCATTTAAACAGAGGACAAATTAATCCCTCTTTACTTTGCTACTCTTAGATTTGAAAGCTTGTAAGTCAGAAAACCTGAACATTTCCACTAACAACTGTCAGAGACTCCGAGTTCAACAGAAAGCAGAGTATATTCCAAGAACTTGGCAAGATAATGAAGGTTTCTTGTTATCGTACGTATCACGTGAAAATATTATCTGAGAAGAAATGTAAAACTATGGCAGTTTATCATCTCAGCCAGCTGAAAACAATGGATGTTTGAGCAGCAGAACCATAACCAGTTGCACTGACTGCAGTGTTGTCAGCACACAACAAACTGGAGGAGGCAGAGTTTTGTTCACCTGCTTAAAAAAAAAACCCAACCAAACAACATCCCCCCCAAAAAACCCTCAAAAAACCCCAAACAGAGAAGATGATAAAGAAAAGCCATGAGGCTCCAGTTAGACAAACAACATGATGCTCATCCAGCTCAAGGCTGCCCGAGTCATGACACACGAAGGCTGTGGTGCCAACAGCAGGTATGGAGAAAAAAATGATTAAATATGTAAGAATTCGGCTCAGCCATTCATTTCAAAAGCCCAGGAAGGAACGACTCCCCTGAAATGCATTCAGTGGAGGGAGGTTTTTTTTTCCTGTCATCAGAATGAGAAAGGGGTAAGATTTCTTGGCAAGAAAAAGTAAGAACATATTTCAGTAGATATCATCTGTCTTGCACAAGAATCTTCTCCTGCTGCCAAGGACTTGTGGATATTTGACAAACTCTGTTCTTCAAACTGAGGTTCTTCTGCCCTAATGGACTTCACAGCCCCTTCTGAAGAAGAGCAGCATTTTTGCTTTGAAGTGGGGAAGGTCTGTGGTGTTGTGAGGAGGCAGATCTCCCAGTCCTCTTCCCCAACAGCAGCAAAGGAATTACCGTCCCACCGGTAACACAACAGAAACGTTGTGTGCTGAAATCAGAGGCTGCACGCAGACAAGTAACGCTGGCAGAGTGTTTAATGTGGGGTGCAGACTGTCGCAATCAAAGGTCTGCTTACCTTTCCCTGTCCTGTGATGTGGGGTGCAAACTACACCAAGGAGTAAGATGGTTACCTCTCTATTCTCTTCTTCAGGCATACGTCCACCCCGTTGCATCTTCAGCAGGCAGACGGGCTGTTTGGTAGCTAGCTATGACGTGCAGAAGCCACACGATTAAACTCCTCCGGTCCCCAAGGTCACTATTCTAAGTAAAATTCCTTCTCAGTGATTCTTTTCCTCCTCTTCCTCATCAGTGCAGGTGCTTTTCTAACAGCTCAGCTGCTACTTAATTTTTAAATCGGGAGCCAGAGCCGTTGCACTGTTTCATATTTCACTTATACCACGTATACATGGAAAACAAGGCACGACCACAGGCTGCATGTGCCTCCACCAGCAACACGGCTGCGAGCGCAACGGCAGCGGCGTCTTCTGCCTGCTCACGCTGCCAACAGCTAGACAGCCAAGCCTTCTGTCCTTTTGCAGCTTGGGTCAGCTGAGCGCTCTCGGAGAGGGGATCTTTAGCTGCACAACAATTTCCCCTCACATTTGCTGCGCGTACAGCTCGCACAGAGCCCAGGCGCAGACATTTGGATACAGAGAGTATCGCATCTCCTCGGCCGATTGTTCAGATGCCATCTGCTGCGGAGTGAACGCTGCTGTCGGTAATCGCTCTCTGGAGGCCTCCGAGAAGCTCCTGTGGTGGCAAACACAGGTCTCGTGCAATACAGCACCCATACAGCAGAGCTGCAGCTGACAAGAATTTAATTCCTGGTTTGAGCTGAGGGAAGAACTGCCCCGCTCCCCGAGTGAGGCCCGTGTAAATAAGCCTCCCTTGTGCTGCTGCACTCCATCGATCACGGTGATAAATGGGTTCTCAATCTGCAGAGGCATTAGCTTGGCACTTCTGGATTGCTGCGTCCCCACTAGATAGTCGCACTTAGCTAGGAGCTTAGATGACGTGTAAGGAATTTACACAGGCTTAGTTCAGTTTTCAGTCTCCCTTCTCATAAGGAAAAAATAAATTGCTTTACTTCAAAGAGTCTCACCTTCCTGACATTAAATAGCTGTATATGGCTGTAGTTGTATTTACCACTAAGAGCAGTAATGCAGTTGCCTGTCCTTTACTGTACTCTGGCTGTGCTGGGAAAGCACAGAATCTTTGCGAGTTACCCTGATTTGTTCTGTGAAACTTCACATCACTGAATAAAATGGTTTCCAGTTTAACCAGCCATATCCTGTTTTCTGAAAACATTAATTATCTTACTGAAGCACAAAGACAGGCTTGACTGTCATACAGAAAAGTTCCGGAGTGTATTTCATTAAGAAACAAAACTGCCACAATAAACACGGACTTTTTTTTTTTTTTTCTTCAGGAAGAAACTTGTTTAAGACTTTCCAAGTAGAGCAAGAGCTTTCAGTCTTTCTGTCAGAACATGTTCTTGCTATGTATTTGTTCAAAATAACTCTTAAATGGGTGCACTGAAAGGGTACTTTTTATAGGATGTATTATCAATACGTCACATGCCCAAAAGTGAGGTTGCCCATGAAATAAACCTCGCGAATACAGAGAACAGAGGCACAGCACAGGGGTGATGGGCACAGATGCTTCTGCGGGATTTCTCTCTCCAGTCACACAGATGACTGGTGCTCTGGATATTCTTCAGTGTGAGGTTAAGGGCTCAGACTTCTGCTCACTCTACCACTAATGCTATCAGCAAAATCCCCACATTATTTTCTGTAGGAGCTGGAAAACTAGTAGCAAGGTAAGAGGGAATATGATTTAGTGGTCAAGGAGATAAATGCCATTCTGGAAGGAGGGACTCTGTTTCTTCCTCTGCCATTATGTCTCTATGTGACACATGGCAAATCTTTTAAATCAAGTTTCCACTGGCAGTCACAAATCGTACGTTCCTACTCATCCTCACGCCTGGCTTGGGATCTGAATGCTAAGGATCAGAACCTCTGCTCTGCAGAAATGTTAAGCAATTACAGTTTCAATAATGTTAAAATGATCTTTTGCATGTATGGTTCCTAAATCACACTCGCCTTCCTGGAAATCACATTCACGGCGTGGAAAACCAGGGTCCAAAATTATGGTCGTTTTTATCTTCGTTCCCTACCTGGGAACCAGAGATAAGAGCAGCTCATCAGTTACCACTTGTGAAGGCCACGACTACGGCAGTGATGAGTATCACTGGGAGCCCCAAGGGAACGCTCCCATCACCGTGTTCAGCTGAGGGTCTGAACAGTACCAGGTACCTAACACACCGAAGAGCAGGGATGGAACAAAACCCCGAACAGCCGCATTCTGCACACCAAACAGTAGAGGAATCCTGCAAGGAGCATTAGGATGTATGCTCAAGGGGCTATGACATGGCAACTTCTCCATCAGCTTTGAATGCAGAAGCCCTAAACACACACTGATACACTTGCTTCAGTTTGGTTTGTTTAAAGAGCATTGACACTGAGGTGCTGGAATAGGTCCAGAGAAGGGCAACGAAGCCGGTGAGGGGTCTGGAAAGCATGACTTATGAGGAGAGGCTGAGGGAACTGGGGTTGTTTAGTCTAGAGAAGAAGAGACCTTACTGCTCTCTACAATTACCTAAAGGAGGTTGTAGTGAGGCTGGTGCTGGTTTCTTCTCCTAAATTACTAATGACAAAACGAGAGGAAATGGCCTCAAGTTGCATCAGGGGAGGTTTAGATTGGATATTAGGAAGAAATTCTTCACTGAGAGAGTGGTTGGGCACTGGAACAGGCTGCCCAGGGAGGTGGTGGAGTCACCATCCCTGGAGGGGTTTAAAAAAATGAGTGGATGCAGCACTTGGGGCTATGGTCTAATGGATATGGGATGAAGGTTGGACTTGATGATCCTGGAGGTCCTTTCCAACGCTAATGATTCTATGAAACCCAACAAACTGAATAAAACAAACTTCACCCTTTGGCCTCGAATGGGTCACAAGGAGATAGGATGATCTGGCTCCACCAAGCTGTTTTCTAACACGTAGAATGAACAGGGAGGCTGAAAGGAGTAATGGGTTGTTGCATCCAGAGTCCCAGTGCTAGATGGGAATGGGACAGCCCCTGTGGGTGGCTGGCTCGGACAATTTGCTGATGAGCCAAGGGAAGGCCTGTGCTGGGGGGACCTGGGCTCCATCCTGACTTGACAGGAAGCGTAGTCAAGCAACTACTGATCTGAGTACAACTGCCCCAGTTCCTTCAGAGCACCTAGGAGGTGGATTAAGTAGCTGTAGAGAGAGTTATGGAAGAAGCATACAATATGGGCTTTAATTATTTTACGATGCTGCACTGACACCCATTGTCTAAAAATTGAGGGCTGCCTTACATGAGGGCCAATAGACTCAGAAAGATGGGTGAGAAAGTTCTTTAACAGTTCTTTAGATGCTGCTCAAGAAAACGTTTGAGTTAATGTCCTTTTAAAAGGTCTTGCTCTGACTAATCAGTCACAGGCTTGCCAAACATAGAGAGGTGATTTCAGAGAAAACAATTCTGCAGCAGGCATGATGTTTAGATGTGGTCATGGGCTCTTTAACCAGCAGGGAACCATAAATATCCAGATGTTGGGCTACATCCTGACGGTTACAGTCTGTGCTGGCAAGAAGAGAATGTTTAGCAGCAGGCAGTTATCAGACAAGATGGAACGTCAAGACTGCAGCTCTGCAAGACACACAAAATAAACTGGCAGATGCCCACTTGATACCAGTTAAAGCACAGCAGCACCAAAAAGGGCAAGACTTGGGCCTTCTTCTTAAGTGTTTGCAGTTCTCCATCTCTGTGGCTAGTGAATCCACTGCTCTGGAGAGGAGTAAGAAAGCACATACTCCTACACGGTGCTTCAAACCAGATTCACATACAAGATCTCGCCGTGTTGTAGTAAGAAGTCTTGCAGTGCATCTGGAAGATGTCATCTAAAGAACACGTCTGATCATGGTTGGAACATCTGCACCATTTATTACGTGTTGTGCCCCTTTCAGGGAGTTCAAGAAGGGACAGTTTCTTTTTAAGTGAAACCTGGTCTGCACATCGAGCTTGGAAAAGTGCTGCTGCCATTCTTTGTCCTCTGCCAACAAATTCAACTCCTGCTCTCAAAGCTTCATTTTGATTCCTGATTAGAAGATGACTGGGAGATGACTGATGACAGAGAAAGCCAGTGAATCTACAGCCATGACTTTGGGCACGTGCATCCACTTTCATACACAAAGTGGCTGAATTTTGCCAGAAGGGACTTTCCGAGCTCTCGCGCTTTACCAAAGTGAGTGGCGTGTATCACACTTCAGGCTCCAAGCCTGCGGAATACGGTTCCACTGCCTTTGTGCAGTCCTTTGATGGGCTTTGAAGCCTTTTCTAAGCAGCTGTTACACCTGCTACTTGCACCAAAACAAAACAAATACAGGCTGCCCTTTCACCATATAAACACGTATTTTTCCTCCTTGGTGGGTGGCTTACACAGCTCTTGTGTATATAACACTTGTAGCTGAGGAACCACCACACTGTACCCAGAAACAGCACAAAACTAACAGTCTGAACCACTAACCAGACCACCAATCAATGCTCAGTTCCACATCAGGCCAAACGGCCACGGTACTGGACCTGTGGAGGACAGACTGACAATTTTAGCCTCAGTGGCCAAGTTCCAGCAAAATAACAAGGGTATGCTGCTCTCAGCTTTGTTATAGAAGTAATTCATGTGCCCATTTTATACAATGTGAAAACAAGAGGCAGAAAAGCTGAAGTAGCCCAAAGGGATGCCACGGATCAGGGGCGGGGCGGTGATCAGAAGCAGCAAGGTTATGCTGGTTTTCAGGAGGAATTGATCCCCAAGTCAGATTATTTTAGTACATTTTAATACACTCCCAGAGTACTAAAAAAAATCTAAAGAGAACTTCTGTCACTAGTGAGCATTCACTCCTCACAGCATCTCCAAAACCAGTATATTGTACCAGTGGAAAATAATTATCAACCTATAGAGGGCAATGGAGGAAAAGAAAATGAAAAAGGTGAAAGAAAAAAAAAAAAAAGGCAACTGAAAATATTAGACAATGTATCTCCTGAATTATAAACAAGTATTTACATTTGGTATGTGTCAGTTAATTGGATAAACTCCAGAAAGACACGGAGACCAGAAAGGGCAGATTAAGACTATAAATATAAACAGACTTTTTGAGGTGTAATATTTACACCCGGAACGCAAGTGTTGAGCTATGAGAGGATCTCCACTTAGGGCCACTGCTGCGACAGTCAGAAAGGACTGCACCAGTCAGAGCAGACTGCAACCAGCCATCAACCCGGAGTGGAGATGGCTTTTGTTAGAGGCGTAATTTCCCTCTCTGTGGCATAACAGACCGGTACGAGCTGGTCACTGAACACAAGCTGCCATCCCTCTGCAGCAGAACTTGCTTTCTGATCTCCTGCTGTCTTCTGTGCCCACAGAATCCAGCTTGTGTGGATCAGCAAGCTATCACACCCACCTTCATGTCCTCTAGGAGAGCCTGCGGGTCTTCGATGCCTTCTGGAACGCACTTCTTGTTCTCCGGGAGAGATTCAAGCTTTTCCACCAGGGCTTTTAAACCCTTCAGTTCAAATTCCGTGAGGTGAGTCCATTTGGTTGAAACTTCTGTAGCTGGAGACCCCGTTGGTGTTTTAGGATAGTCCGTGGGGGTCGTGGATTTTACGCTGTCATCCGACTCATTAGACAAAGTTCTTTTAAGGTATCTCATTACTGTGGCTTTTTGTTTTCTTCCTGCACCCTCCTTCCCTTCTGAGTGTGTGCTGTTGGGTGAGGAGGAGCCATCCACCAAGGATTTAGAGTTCTTATCCAAGCTGTCATCCTTCTCCTCCTGGATATGGGCATCACAAGATTCTTCATCCATGTCTAACCACGAATCTGAGGAATAGCTGTCTGTGCTGCGTTTTCTTTTTGCATCTGAAAGTTAAGAAAAAAAGAATGCTGAATTTTTACCCACTATAACTCATAAACACTTCTCTACCTCTGGGGCTAGGCGCTGCCTAGTTAAAAGGGCACTGGATAATGCTCAATATATGACAGGAATGGGCTCTATTCAGCTGATTTTTAATTTGGGGGGACGAGGGGGGGGCGTGTTTGTTTGTTTTAATGCTGGTTTTCATTAACATCTACTCAGTTCAAATGACTGGGAAACATTTAGGGAAAAATTATGCTTTCTTCAAAGCTTCAGTCCTCCGTGCCTTCAATTACGAGTAGGCAGAGCTCTTAAGTCACACACAATTAATTTTCCCACAAATCCGAAAGAGACCAGATCCGGCAGCCTTATGACTTTAAGAGGAGAGTTAGCACAGAAAGAGGAGGGGGAAAATGATGGGAGAAAGCGCATTAAAATACTTGGTCATTCTTCCAGGAACTCCACACAGCACCAAATTAACTTCTCAATACTTCTCCTCTTTATGAACAACTGTTGGTAAGATAAGAAGCCCCACTTGTTACGCCACGAATACTCTGAGACAGACTATTCAATTAAGTGTATTTTAAATACAATATTTAAATAAAGAAACAAAATATTTCCATAAATAAAGAAGATCTTTAAATCTAGTTAAGTGTATTTTACAGACAAGAAGCCCAAACACACTGGGAAACACCAAGGACTGTCCCAGAGCTACATGATGCTGTTTTTCTTAACACCGTCCCCGATACATTCTAGGCACTGCTTTTTCAATTTCAAGGCAAGTTTTGGAGTCTAAAGAACTATTAATCTTAATTTTATACTCAGTTTCCCCCTAGAAATCCCAACTGCTACCCAAGTCTGTGCAATCAAGCAGTGAAAGCAATGCAGGAAGCTAGTGGCCAAGGTTCCCTAAAGCACACATCTTTTCTTCTTTATTAAACACAATTTCCTTCCCTAAGTGAACAACGTTGAATCGAGGGCTAGCAACAGCAGGAATTTCTGTGGAAAATACAGTTAACACTGGCAACACCCAGTTAAGTCAACGTGAATTAATACTGGCTGAAATGGGTACGAGATGGAGCTGCAAACAAAAACACTCCGCAAAGGAAACAGAAGCCATACAGAAAAAGTGAGTGAACAATTAATGAAAAGTTCCTTTCACAGCTTTCATGCCTCGCAGTGCAGTAGCTTTGGATTAGGACAATGTGAATTACGCATAAGGAAGGATTAAATGGACATGAACAAAAAAGCTCAATATCCGGTTGTTAAACAGCGAGGTTCAAAACAAATGCTGAAGCCCAGTTCCAAGCTGGCAAATTCAGCCTTATCAGAGAGAAGCTCCTTGTGTCCTGCACAGTCAACACCATCTTCTCATAAAATATATTACTTTTCAGCTGGGTGGCAAAGATGCAACAGGCAGTGGCAGAGTAACTGTCTGAGGGCAGCATGCCCAACTTTGGAGTTCCAAATAAAGACTCTGTAAGGCCCAGTGCAGCTCTGGGTGTTAGTGCCTGAGATACACGAGTTGGCTGCTATATGCTTCTCGAGGCAAGTGGGCTGACACTGGAGTGTCTGCAAAAATCAAGCATCTCTCTCTGGTCTCCTTCAGTCACGTTTGCGTTTTTCCTCAGAATCAAAACGGCCACAAAATTACCCCCGAAAGGCAGGGTTAAGCTGAAACGCCCATGAAAAGATGACAGGCACAAAAGAATACCAGCTACCAGCAAGGCTGGTCACAGCCAAATCCAGCTCTGTCCCTGGGCACAGACTAAGGTCCTCCCTGCATCCCTACAGAACAGCTTCACTGGGAAGAAGCGCAGCACAGTTTATTCTGTGTGCTGAGGTGGTGACATCCAAGGCTCCAAAGCAGCTCCTCCTCTCTGGTCTGTGCTAATGCACCCCGATGCTTCTCTTGGAAAAATAAACAGGAGTAGAAAATAACCAGAACATTTAAAAAACATTAGGTTATCCAACTTCTCTTTAACACTGTTTCTCTGGCTTTGTCCACAGTGCCTAGCACACTTACCCACCTCAAAGGGCTACATAATCAGCTTATGTCATTCTCCCATTTTACAGCTGAGGAAACAGATGCTTGGGAGAAAGCACGACTTGCTCATTATCACACATCAAATCTAGGGCAAAACCAGGAATCTGAGTCCAGGCTCTTGGATCCAGGGCTGGAACCGCTTCTCCAGGGCATGCTGCCTTGGTGAGCTATTTTACAACTGGCCGAAGCCCAAAAGCCCAGCCTAGACAGCAGAAGATGGCAGTGATAAAACAGAAGAAGGTGAAAGCAGATACACATCCCTGTGCTACCAGTACAGCGTCATCAACAGGAACTGGTATAAATCTGCACAAAGAAAATGACGTTTCTGTCCTCCTGTGCTGGGGCTCTGCTGAACAGGAACTAATGGCTGTAACTGGGGCAAATCATTAAGCATAGGCAAGGCCTAAAGAAAGAGAGGGAGATCACGTTATGGAATTGTGAATAATTTACTCCAAGTAATGCTCTGGTGCTAAGAGAAAACAGCCTTCAAGAGAGATCTCCACTTTTTGTCTCTTGCCCTGATCTATAGAAACAAAAGGCCAGTGAGGAGTGGAACACCAGAGCATACTGGGGGCCTATTCCCATCAGAGGCAAGCGCACGGGGACTGCGGGGGGAGGGGGTGGAGAGGCAGCAATTCCATTCTGCCAGCTGCCACCGCTTCCCTGCCACCAGCTGTCTGCACAAGACAGGCCCCGCTGTGCCAGCGACACCTGGGTACGGAGACAAAACCCAATCTAAACCTAACCTCAGAGTGAACCGTCACCAAACAAGTGCCCTGGGGCGTGTTCTCTGCGAGCCTGTCACACGACGCCTCCTCTAACTGCAGTTTGGGGACAGGGCTTGCGATCAACCCGCGGTGGATCCGTCTCCTCTGGAGCACTGAGGGATTACAGCACTGTTGCACCAGCAGATTAAGAGTGGACTGCTTTCAAAAGACAACATCTGGCTGCTGCTGCTGCTCATTTCAAAAAGTAAAATCAAAAACACAAGGGCATCACTAATGGAAGGGTAACTTCAAGGTGAGGAAGGTTCAATTTTGTGTTTTCAAGTGTTTTCTCGTAATGCAACGTGCCTTGATTTTTATTCCTTCAGTTTAATGAGAAGTGGATCTGAGTGTTACTGTGCTGGGAGCTCAGGCCCCACATAAGCAGAACCTGCACGTACGTTGTCACAAGTGCATTTCAAACACCGCATTACCAGGGTGCCACCGACTCGGAGGTTCTTGGTTTATGAAGGCTTTCCATAGGAAAGAGCTCCTGCTAAGCACAACTGTGGTTTCCTCTTCTGAGTCAGTGCACCAGCCAATACCAGCTTAGAACTCCAGTTTCAGAGTGGTTATCCAGTCTGGGCTCCCACACGACTTAGCTCGAAGCAAATAAGACCAGTTCATACAAACCAGTCAGCGATACCACTCGGTGGAGAAGCGACGCTGGCTCGACCACAGGACAGAGCTGGAAATACCATTTTTTTCTGTAGCAGTTCACTTCCCTGGGGTTCTGGGCAAATCACTTTCCCCACAGTTACCCACTTGTACAAGAAGGATAATTATACAGTTTCTTTCCTGGCTGAAAAGCAACTTGCCATATTACAGAACTTAAAAGAATGGGAGGGGAGGGAAGTATAATTGTGAAATCTTTCTAAGCAATTTGGAACAGTCCAGTGTGTAATATCTACCTTGCCATTCCCAGCTCCAAACCCTGACACTGTGACTGGTGGTCTGCTAAAGAATGCAATGACATTGTCATTAGCAGAAAAAACCCAACCTGAGCATACTGGAAACTTATCTCTGCATGGAGCACCCCTCAATCTGTATACTCCGGTACCTGTCTATAGTAAGCAAATCTCTCCTATCCCCTGAGAAGAGGAAGGAAAAAAAAAAAAAAGCCATGGCTCCTTTGCTATGCCAGAGGGCATATTTTCTTCATCCATCAGGCTTAATATACAGTTAGAGCCATCCTGTTAAAATTTTAGCAATGGGAATCTTAAAAGCTGCAGGCTGCAGAGAGAGCACATTTTTGATAGCTCAGTATCTTCTCCCAATTACTCTTTGTCAGCACGCTCTCGAGATCCGTATCTCACTGAAGGTCAATTGTGGTTGAAAACATCCAGTACAGACTCATTCATGATAAGAGTAAAAATAATGAAGACATATCCATCCCGAAACAGCGCATGTTCCAGTCTAGTAGGAAACCCAAATAGGATCCCCTCCTGATTTTGGCTGGCAGGACAAATGTCACAGTTGAGAGAGCCAAGGAAAAGGAAAAAAGGGAAAGAGAGATGGTGTAGCTTCTACAGCCGCCTGCGACGGCTGCCATGTCACCGCTCCCCTGAGTGCCTGCACTTGTGCGGAAGAGATCTGAGAAAGAACAGTCTCCCACACAGCCAGGAGGCAAATGCCTGAAAACTCATTCTGGACCTGAGGAAGGGGAAAGGAAGCCACAGTCAGCATTTCCCAACTCATCTAGGAGGACAGGAATTTTTATTTAGGGAGTGGAAACACTCAAGGTTTGCACCATGACGATACTGAGGTGGGTTTGGGGTTTTTTTTTTCCCCTGTCTGAAGTTTAGTGAGTCAAGATATTTAGAAAACAAAAGAGCACTGCAAACTGCTGAACTAGCACACAGCTACCGGGACAGAGGTATCGCAACACAGCGCGGCAGCACATTTTCGCGAGGATGCAATGTCTTGAAAGAGTCTCTCTGAATTTAGCAACCTTCACGGCAAAGCAAATAAACACTACGTCATGAAAACATAGTATGGGAAGTCTAAAGAAATCCCTAAAGCATGGCTGCTGGTGAACTCAGTTTTCTGCCCTCTCCAAAGATGTTCTCTGTCACCACAGTAATCTCCCGTTATTGTTTTCTTTTTTTTCCACACGGAGGAGACCAGAATCTCTACCAGTTCTATGGAAACTACCACCTCGTGAAGCCCAGAGGCCATGGGCAGCACCCTGCACACTCTCTGGTGGATGTTCCCCTCAACTAATACCCAACTGTAGCTTCTTAGCTTCAGAGATCCAGGAAGGCCACTGTTTCAGAAGGTATACAAGAGAGGAAAGCTGCGCAACTCAAGGGTGAAAAACTGCAAGTTCCAAGACCCCAAAGGAAAGGTAGAGAGTAGACATTCAGAACAAATTATGTCAAGGAAATGATTTTTAAAAGATAGGGAAAAACATTAAGATTATTGTAGAGAAATTTCTGAAAATGAATACAAGGATGCGAAGGGGTTTTTTTCTTAAACCAAGGACAGAAGACAATTAAACCTATTGAGAGGTCTGCAGAGAAGTTAAGTATTTTGTTGCATTACTCTTTAAGGAGAATAATGGGAAGTTCTTTGCCAAGGGATACTCTCTCATGGGAAATCAAGGAATTGCTTGCAGATAGAGAAGTCTCTACAGAGGAGACAATCTAAGGACCGAAGCTGTTCTGAAGAAAAGCTTAAAAACAGAGCGGTGGGGTTTTGGAACACTGACTTTTGTTTGGCTCTCCTATCCCACAGCAGATGAATGAGATGAAGATATAGACACCACAGAACAAACAAATGTAACTCAAGGATTACAGTTTGTAGGGATTTATTGGAGTCAAGAGGCTGGACACTGAGACCAGTTAAAAGACAAGACAAGCGAGTATCTGGAACAGCATTACTCACACAGAACAAAGCAGCGCAGCTTTGTAAAGGTAAATAATGTACCTTTCCTCCCCTGAATTTGACAAATGCCAAAGTGAAAGGTCCAGTAGATGTAGCGCATCTGGGCTTTTGAACCACAATCCCCAGTTAAATAATTATCTTAAGGTTAAGATTCTGCCAGGAAATAAAAAGCAAGTTTCTGACGAAAAGCAGCGTGCATCTGTCTCTCCGGGAGAGAAAGGCCCTGGCTGTCAATGCCAGAGATTTTATCAGCACACTAATACTCCGAAGTCAAGAGATAGCAGGCAGGTGGATGAACTACACGCTGTCAGTAGATACCACTTCGGTAAGCTGAAAATACCAATCCGCCCCGGACAGGAAGGACAGCTCAGGATCTGCCCTGCCAGACACTCCCAGCACCACCTCGGCTCGGCACCTGCAGCCAGGCCGTAGGGCTGCAAGTCAGATCACCCATCAATCCTGCCGATAACAAATGCACTCGGATTTCAGGAGGGTTAATTTTCAGTCAGATCACTGAAGCGATTCAGCTCCCAGGGCAGCTGCACAATCTCTAGAGTTCATGAAACAGAATGGTCCTGGGAGAGGAGCACACTGAAATGCCTGTAAGACCATGCCCCAAGAAAAAGCAAACCAGTCTCACATCCACTTTCCAGTAAGCCAATAACTGAAGCCACCAGAGACCCTGACCATGCCACCACCAAGCCATTTTCCAAAGAGCCAGGCTCCTTTTCCCAATGCCTTTGCAGCTGGCACGCTTTGGTCATGCACAACAATCCTTTTCCCTCTAGACACTGGACATCTGCAGTTCCCTGTGAGCTTTGATATTATTTGAATCTCTCTCAGCTAGTAACTGGACTGAGGTACATTTTGTGGGCATCACCAAACCATTAGCAGTAATTACTGAGTTGGGCTGGAGATGACACTGGTGATTTAGCTGGAAAAGGTCCCATCTCAATATCCTGAACCATCCACTCTGCACACCTAATTTGTCCTGAAATTACACCTCAGGGATCCAGCACCCCACCCTGCCTGCAGGACCAGCCTCTTTCCAGGCCAGTGGTTTAGACAACAGGAGGTTGTTCCTTATTTTCCAATGACTTCAGAGTTTTGTCACTGCTTTTTGAAGAGCTGATCCAAGGGGCTAATTCATCCTTTCCTCTAGGATGGTCACGTATAACGAGAAATATTCCTCCACACAGAGTTCCTGCTTAACTAACCCTTCTCACCAGGGTTTCACAGAGCTAAGTCAACACACAAAATGTGAAGCACCCAAATTTCCAGTAATGCCAGGAAATTTTCCTGGCTTATCTACACAGATTATTAGCTCCCCTGAGTTACTGCTGGTCAGTAAAACTCACCAGAGTGGCATCAGCCCATAACTTCTTCAATCCCTTCTACTAAGAGGTATGCTCCTAAGTGATTGTTTCCCTCCTCTGTCCAGAACCCAGGGCAGTTCCAACCATGCCAGGTTAACTCCAAGTGGCATCTCAGGGAGCAGGAGGCACAGAAATACTTTATCCCTCCACACTTCAACACGCATCAGTTAAGATTTAGCTGGTATTTGTGCTACTTTCAGCCATTCTGTGCTTAAAAGCAGGGAGGCAACATGGTCCACAGTCTTATTCCGTGAAAGGGAGGAAAAAGAGGGCAGTTCAGCAAGGCAACAACTGGAATTGTCACACACTGATGTAAAGCTCACATCCAGCCAAGGTAATGCCTTCCTGCTTCAGGCACAGCTATCCCTCTCTGCTATGGGCCATTCTCAGCCATCCTCGCAAAGATTTCTTTGACCTCCCTGCACTTAGGCGATAGATCTCACAGATTTGTGTAGGTGTTTTCTTGGCCGTGTTATTCTGCAGAACTAGAAGTCAGTTACCAAACGGAAAGCAGAGATTAAAGACAAGAGAGAGAAGCCAGGTTTAGTGACCACAAGACGTTCTGAGAAGAGACGCTCTATAAAAGGAGGGAATATCCCTCCCACCAGAGCACGTTGGCAACACGCACATTTCTGGCTACTAAGGTACCGTGCCAAACATGGCAGTAAATCCTCAACTGTTTGGCAGATCATCTCAACACAAACATTGCTGAAACCAAGGAACAAACGCATCCAAAAATTATTTTTCTGGGATCTGCTTGTTAAAGGAATGCTCAATAAATACAACTCGAAGTAGGTTGGTACTTCACAGAAACGCTTAAGAGTCAAAACCTTGCCCACCCCAAAAATAAAGAAATAGTTCATTAGAATTTCTGCGGTTCTCCAATTGAATTTATAATCTGCTTTGCAGAAACCAAAGCAGTAAGTAGCCTAAGGTGCCAGCATCCCTTCAGAACACGCACTCAAAGGATTCACTCACCAATTAACATTGATTCTTTCTGGTACTCTTTGCTGAGGTGGCAGCGCTGGGTCACACAGGACACGTATCTCTCCAGAACATACCAGCACATTTCATAGTAGAAAGGATAACGGAATTTGGCATGCACCTGAAAGCAAGATCAAGACTGTCAGTCCACGGGGAAAGGAGAGAAGTTTGCAGCACAAGGGCCAGTCATCATTCTCATCATGTTATCAAGAGCACAAACAGTATGCAGGAGGGGGAGGGGAGAGAGGGTGGGAGCCGAGTGAGATGTACGCCTTCAGCATACGAAATGAGGAGCCTGCCTGCCTGCCTGCCATGATAGCATCATTTCTTGGTTCACTAATTTGTATCCTCTTGGGGTGGTGGGAGAGGAAAGGGTTTGTGTTCTCCTGAAGTCGTGGAACTGATGGATGGCCCCTACGGTGTTATTTACCTGCTGTATAAACATAGGGTGGTCACATACAGATGTTAGTTCCTAAAGCTCAAGGTAAAATAAAGGTGGTGCTGGTTAGGTTTTTTATTATTTTTTTATTTCCTAAATTCTATTACATGATTTTTATCAAAATGGCAACATTACCTAAAATGAGTCGAGCAGGAAATACATCTTTTTTTAGTTATGGTCTTCACAACACTTTCATTAAACAAATGAACACACAAATTCCCCATTACTGATAATTACACATGGAAAGTAAAAATCCCTTATGTGGTTTACACCTATTATTTTGGTAGCAAGTTAGCTTTTGTCACAAACAGAATAGAAAAGCGAGATTTTGACCAAAAAACCCTGTCAAGCTGTGCACTCTTTCTTACACCTCAGACCTGTTGTTCTCACACAAAAAGCCTGTACCCCAACGCTATGTATTTGTGCAATTATTTCAGATTCAAAAGAAAACAAAGTGGGTTTCCTGCCTTTTTTCTATCTATGGGAGGTCCAAGGAAGAATCCGGGAAGCTCCTAAAATGCCAGAACGTGGATATATTTACTGTGATCTGTTAAAAATGGATGCCATGCATCTTGCAAGCACTTGTACTTACACCGTACGCTGTTTTCTCCCGGTGGCACAGAAACTGGCATTTTGCAGGCTTGCAAGCGTGCACTGCACTGGGATTACTGGAACTGCTTTAGGACATTCTATACATGCTAACTGCTCACCTATAAGAGATGTCCACCCACCCTTAACGAAAAGCTGGTCTGCACTAAAAAGGAGCATTACCTCAGAAAGTCCATTTTAAAAACCAAAAAACCACAACCAAAACACAGTGAGATCACCCAAAAATCCAAAGTCTAAAGAAAACCACCCACCCAGCACCTGGAAAGTCAGATTCAGCCTCACAGAGCAGGCACTGTGGAAACATCTGTGTGGTGATAAAAGCAGCCACTTGAGCAGATCAGTGATTTACTGGAATACCTGTATCCGAAAACTGTCCCCAAGGTGGAAAGGCAAAGAGCTCACCTTCCCGGGCCACGGGAAAAGCAAACACTTAGAGCAGTGAACCAAAGGGTAACGAAGGGAAAATACGCTGTACTGTCCCACGAAACACAGGATTGAAATACTCCACGGTTAATTCCCAGAAGTTAAGATGTCTTAAATTCAAGACAAATGCAGTTGGTAAATCTGAAGTGTATGTTGCTACGTGTCACGCATCCAGCCACGCGGCACCTCTGCAAACATTTCCCTGTGTTGTTTGCTACAGAGCACACGTACCAAAAAAAGGAAAAAGAAAAATCCAACCAAACGTGAGAATATTTAACCCCTGGGCCTTCTTGCATTGGAGAATATGTTTCCGTTGGTTTAGTTATTTGTCATAAAGAAGAGCTCGAGTCACTTATCACTGTTAGGGAACACAGGGGAAATTAGCCATGCTAAAATAGATGCTAATAAAGGAACTCAAATTTTTCCAAGAGAGCACTGCAGGAAACAAAATTTGCAAAGAATTGACTTACAAACAGGAAGCCGCCTTCCACCCCTCAGCCTTCAAAAGGTTTTCAGCCACATGCCTGGGAATATTAAAGACATCATTGCTCAACATTTGTTGACAGATTCTGAGCTTCACCAAATTTAGTTGTTACCAATGTTAATTCAATGTGAAAGACAAGGAAGTAACGCATGCAGTGCTCCCATTATGTATATCAATCTTTAATATTCAATTTGAGTTCCTAATTGCCTCACTATCAATGTTCCAACCCACAGCAAATCCCTCCATGCCTCTGTAATTCACTGCTTGCCCGAGAAGGCTCTGCTTTTACAAATCTTCAGAAGCAAGAGCTACCCTAAGTAGCAAGAGATACCGGGTGAAGATCTGCGGTGCCTTTTGCCAGTCGAGCGCGTCTAACAGTGCTCTAAAAACCTCCTCAAATTTGCCTTCTGGAACAGTCTAGGGGAGCGTGTGCTTTCTGATAGCCTTGGACAGTTATGAATTATGACGGACGGGACCCGCGTTATGTGCGTGTCCATACTTTTTCCATTGGACAGTTATGGTCAAATGAGCTCTTATGAGGAGGGGTGGGGGGGAGGAATAAAAGAAAGAAGGAAAGAAATTAAAAATGTTCTGTGATGAATTTCAAATGTAATATCTGATACAGACACTGCCAGAGGACTAAATCCCCCACCAGCGGGGAAATACACTGGATCATCTAATAGGCATTTCCAGCTCTAACTTCTGTGATTAATAATTTACAATCCACTGAATAAATTTTTTAATTATTCCTGTACAGCAAGAAAAATCCTCTCTGGAATACGATCCACTTCTTCAGTTCAAAGTGAAATTATTTTCTAGACTTACATCCCCCTCCAAAACCACAACAAAAAACCCCAAGCAAGGCACACATTTTCCTGAGGAAAGTATTTGCCTCTTCCACAAGGCCCATTCAAATCACTACAAACTCCACTTGTGTTGCATCAATCTAATCACAGTATTGAAAAACAATTTATGATTATTTACAAAATGATTGATCTATCCACTCAGAAAAATAAATAAAGGTTATCTTACATTCCAGAAAACAAAACCGGTGGCGAAGAGCAATCATCTGTGAGTGACCACCTTACGTATATAGCTGGAGTGCTTTTGTCCCTGCCCGCGTTCGAGCGTTTTAACACGGTTCCATTTAAATGAGTTGGGAGGAAGTTTGACACATTCTTCCTCTTGGGTTCTCCTGAGCTGTAAGAGCCCCGTGCCAAGAGGATGACTCTGAACGGCAGCCTGCTTTGCAGTCACTCAAGCTGGTCTAGCAGAGAGCTAAACAGCTTGGCCTATTTGACTAGCTGTTAATTGGCCTCTAGGAAAGGCAGACTGTAAAATGAGAGTCTCTACAAACTGTAAGGCTGGAGAATATTTGTTTACCTCAATTGCACATTAGGAGCTGTTTCCAACAATAGACATGTTTTTTATTACTCCTGAAAACTATTTTTAAATGGCTATAACCCTCTTAGAAAGTCTCCCAGGGATATGAGAAATTAAACTAGAATAAGCATGACAAGTGTATAAACTAGGCAATTTTATCAGGCTGTAAATCAGCATTACGGTTCCAAGCATGTATTTATTCTTGTCTTAGCTGCTAAGACAATAACAACTACACCTAGCATAAAAACGACCGGGAGTAGCAGCAATCCAAGATGATTAAGCATTAGATCGCAGGTTTAAACACAACGAAACCGCCGTAAAGAAATCGCTGCGTGCGAAACGGAGAGGGGAGACACACCTGGATTATCCTCCGATGCGAGCGTGGCAAATTACTTTGTCAATCACCTCCTGTAATTTACTTCTCGTGCTATAAACAACGGTGGGATCAATACCCAGGAGAAGCTCATTTACTGTACGTTCACACCGGTGAATTTGTCTGAACTCCGTATACCGGAGCGAGCCCGCTCTACCAGCCACGGTGTGAATAGAATTATCTGAACAGAGAGATTACAGAAGTTGATTGGTAAAGCAAAGCGAGTTAGCAAGCAACAGAATCCTATTTGGAAAATATTTACCCCTTCAAGATACCTGTGTGATAGTTTTAGTTCTGGGGTGGATTATTTCTAAACAACGCGATTGATTTTCCTGCCTTTTATCAAACTTCTGTACATCTTGGTTGCATAGCTGAGGTTTTGTTTCTCTCTAGAAATTCTTGCTATTCTATCACTGGTTGTTCACCCAGCTTTGTTATTCTCCGGCACAAGTTTACGTCCAGCAATGCTGAAACTGTTTCTGCAAAGATGTGGAAATTCTGGGCTGTTGGCTTTCGTTCGAAAATTTCATTTGAAAATTTCATTTCATTCAATATTTTTAGAGGGGAAATTGATAAAGGGCTACATAGACTTTGAAAAAAATCAAAACCAAAACTGACGAGAGTAAAGGTCTGATTTGGACCTTCATAGAATGGTTTAGGCTGGACCTCTAGAGGTCATCTGGTCCAACCTCCCTACACAAGCAGGGACATCTCTACCTAGGGCAGGTTTCTCAGAGCCCCATC
>JANIJG010018657.1:0-18426 GCA_024611175.1 Megaceryle torquata
GGGTTGGGGAAGAGAAGAGGGGAGGAGGTAGTGGGGAAGAAAGGACCATAGAGAAAAGAAATGAGGGGGGGGGGGGGGGGGGGGGGAGAAAGAAAAAAGGATTGAAGTGAGATCTCCTTGGGGAGCTATTTGAAGTTACTTAGATTGAACGCTGACTAAAGGCATGCTTGCTTTCTGTTACAAGGTGGCATTGCTGAGAATCTGGCTGAAAAATTAATTGGCGTACTGTTTGAGGTGTGGTTACTGGCTTGTACGCGGTGCTTTCCAACACCACCTTACTGGAAAACTGCCAAAGAGATGGTGGCCAACTGGCGACATCACCCTGCAGTAGTGGAGCAGTGGAGCAAAGTCATCTGTGCCCTCACCTCCAGGTAGGAGAAGTCCTGTGCAAATAAACACATGTATGGGGCTGATCGTGGTTATAGGTGGCTTTTCTCTGGAGTTGCTTATCCGTGGGATGCCCACCAATCCAAAAGTGAATGAGTGAAACACAGTGAGAGATCTTGCTGGTGTCCTTGGCTTTTACTGCTTGTGTGCCTGTGTTCTGCAAGTGAAGATCTGAGCTGGAGCAGGACGACAGGAAACGGCCTCAAGTTGCATCAGGGGAGGTTTAGATTGGATATTAAAAAGAAATCCTTCCCTGAGGGAGTGGTTGGGCAATGGGACAGGCTGCCCAGGGAGGGGGTGGAGTCACCATCCCTGGAGGGGTTTAAAACACGAGTGGATGTAGCACTCGAGGCTGTGGGCCAGTGCTTAGGGAGAGGTTGGGATGAAGGTTGGACTCGATGATCCTACAGGTCCCTTCCAACTATAATAATTCTGTGATCTTTGATTGTGTGATCTCAGCATCTCTCTGATATTTAGTCCTTCACAGTGTGTGTCATTAGCCTCCATCACTGTGACTTCACCTCGGCCCACGAAGAATGAGTCGTGACTGTTGGTGTTCGAGTCTGTTTAATGGCAGTCACCACCAAAACTACTACGTGCTTGTTACTACCGCGTGTTGCTGTGCTTGAGGTGCCTCTTGGACTCTGCCTCTCCTACCCTGCAGCATTGCAACTGTGCTGTAGCTGCCCAGCGCCAGGCCAGAGGCTCTCTGCTGAGCACTGGCCCTCTTCTCCAGAGAGGAGCAGAGGAGAGCTGTACTGAGCCGTGCTGGGTGTGGGAATGGTGAGGATCTGTGGGAGAGGTTGGGCTGTAGAAGGCCCTGAAGAGTGAGGGAACTCTCAGTATGCTTAATCCTGCCTTTTGTTGGGTTGGTTTTGTTTGGTTGGTTTTGGGTGGGGTTTTTTTTGTGGTATGAAGTCTTTACAGGACAAATCCCAGCCTCTTGGAGAAAAGAAATTAATTAATTGTTGAGGAGCAGAGGTCTGGGTCTCATCCTTCCAGCTCTTCTGAGACGTCAGTAACCACTTCTATGAAGTTCAAAGATGTATTAAAGCTGCTGTGGGGTGGAAAGCCCAATCGTATGCTTTTCTGCAAGGGTTTATTTTAACTCTGAAAACTTTTGCTTTTGAATAACCTGACAGAATTCCAAGTGTGGATAGATTTTTATTCCAGGTTATGCAGCTACTTGTTAAACCTGTGGGAAATAAAGCTGCAATCCCAGTTCTGCATTTTTCCCACGCTCTTTCTTGAGCTATTTTTAGCTCATTAGATGTAGCGTTGCGTAACAGAAAATATTTTATGATTCACTGATCTGAAAAGAACAGCTCTGTCTCAAAACAGGCGTTGGTGTTCTGCTCTGTGCGCTGTGCCCACGCTTTTATCTTCCACTGTTGACTAAGTCTTGGTTCTGTTGATGTGCAGTAACCTGCACGTTTTCTGGGATCTTTCAGTCTGCTGCTCAGTCCTGGTGGTTTACACCCAATACGTAAAAAGTTCAACTCCTCTGAGGGCATCTGAAAGTTTAGGAGTATTTTAAGCTGCACTTTTAATACTTCATTGAAGTTCTAGCTCCAAAGTGTTTTAGTAAAGAGTGTTCTGAGTTGGGTTATTGGCAATTAGCTGGAAGGACACAGCTTAAAATGGTATGCAAAACTATTGTGGGCATTCTGTACACAGAGGCAGTGTTAACTTGCATCTGTGGCTGAGCCTTCAGAGCAGGTCTTGTGTTCCCCTACCAGTAGACACTGCTTTAAATCTATTTTAACTTGTCTTGGGTGTGTGGTCCACAATTTATTTCTGTCTTCAGCCATTCTTGAAAATGTCCCAAAGTTCAGTTAATGTCCCAAATTTTAGCCATGCTTCTTGAAAAACTTAACTTCTGGCAGCTCAGAAGGGAAGAGTGGTGAAGTAGTGCAGCCTGCTGCAGAAGACATGTGGGGCATGGCTTTCCATGGGGGGGTGCCCAGGCTCTTCTGGGTTTGTCAGAGCCAGGTGCTTCCTCAGCAAAAATCTACCTTGGGGTACTGCTCTGGGGCACTAAATGCAGATGGATGCTTGGGTGTCACTGTAGCTACTGCCTGGTACAGGTGCCTGTGTTCTGGTTTGAACCTGAAGAAGGTCTCATGTTCTAAAGCTCATTTGCTTTTCTGTCCAAGCCAGTAGCTGTGATTCCAAACACACTTGGAGTGTCTTTTGCATTAGTGTGGAAGCTGCTGTAGCCCCCAGTGCTGGGGGAAGTGGAAGATGGTAATTCAATCTAAGTCCCGGGTTGGGAGTCAGCCACAGACTTCTCTCCTCCCCTTTCTCCTAGTTGCAATGACTGTGACCCTGTATGGCTTTGTAAGTGGGCAATGATGGATGGGATGGTTTTTGTCCATTACAAGCAACTCTGAGATTAGAAATAAGGGTGTGTAACTGAAGCAAGAAATGGTGCTAAAAGTGAGTTTAGGTTAGGGAAAGACAAAACCATTTCTGGGAATGCTGGGATATTGAGAAGGCTGGGATATTGATCTCTTCCATTCTTTTAGAGAACACCAAGATTGTTTTTGGGAAAATTGATCTAGTAAGTTTGCAGAGCTGGGGATGAAGCAGGGGTCAGCTCACAGCGGAGCAGTGGCTCAGCCAAGTTCTTGGTCACTGGTCAGGTAGTTACAGTCCTTGTGGGGAAAGATCTCCATTTATCTAAACCATTGTCCTCCTGATACTGCATTGCTATCTACCCCTCTGTGGGTTTGCTCTTCGCTGTTCTGCAACTCTCAGCTTCTCCAAAACATAAGGCATCTCTTTTGAACTTTAAATTCCCCCCTCCCCCCTTTCTTATGTAACATCTCGTCAGTGATGTATGTCTGTTAATTGGTAACCTCCTGGCTAAACAGAGGGAGAGCTGCTGGGGGGGGTTGTGCCTTAACAGCTCTTTGATTTGCTTGGACCTTTGGGCAGGCTCCAAGGCGTGTGCCCTTCAAAGCTTCTGAGTGATTGTGTAACATGGGGGGGCTCCAGGAAAAGCTGGGCTACTGCCGTGTCGCTCGCGGGCTCACCTATGGACTGCTGGTTCCTTAGAGGCTCCAAATGCACTCTTAAGTTTTTGAGGAATATTAACTGAATGACAGATGTCTGACTTGCTTTCTAGATTGCTGCGTTTTACGTACGGACCTTCGTTTCCTCCATTTAAAATTCCTGACGAAGATGCTGGTCTGATTCCTCCTGAAATGGATAATGAGTGCGTTGCGCAAACTTGGTTTCGCTTTTTACATATGCTGAGGTATTGTAACTGCAGCCATGCATTTTCTGTCTTCTTGGATCATTTCTGTGAATTTGCATGACAGATAACTTATCTGGAGATTGCTACGATGAAGCACCGAAAGAAAGTGCAAAAGACTCGTTGTACCTGTGCCCTGCTACAGTTCAGGGCAAGATTTTCCAGTTGTTCAACTTTGAACTCTTACTCTTTTGGAATGTGAACTGGTTCATTTAGTTAAGATTTCTAGCTATTTGGTAGTTTGGAGGATCAGAAAAACAAGAGTTCAGTAGAATTTTGTTTTTTCTGAGATAGCAAACAGGAAAAGCAGAACAATAGCTCTGAGATGTATGCTGCTTCCATTTATTCTCCTGGGTGTTAAATTTAACTTACACTTTAAAAATAATCTTTTGTATCTCTTTGTTTTTATGAAAAAAGCTTTACAGTTAATTGTCACATCCGTGTTACTCCTCCTTCAACAAATGACAGCAACAAGTGGCATGTCTGGCTTTAGAGATTCTTGGGAATGGCATTGCATTCATGTTTTGAATGGCCAGAATATCGAACTTTTCATAGCAAACATTATTTGCTAATTAAAGCTAAATAAACATTAGATTTTTTTTTTCCCAGATTAGCTTTTAAACAATGTTATTTTCCTTATTTTGTGATGGTAATGTTGCAAGTACCGTGCTCTTCAAATCTGGAATTGCTGCTAGAGGATTTGCATCAGTCAGGAAAAACTGCTCAGCTTTTACAACCCGTTCCCTTTCTTGTCATTATTTGCTGGCAATATTTAATTCATTGCTAACTTGAGAGAATCATTTTAAAAAAAAAAAAAAAAGTAAGGGCCTCTTAAAGTCAGCTCAAAATACCTCATAGGTAATATTACTGCAGCAGTGGGGTTGTTCTCTCAGGGGCGTGCTCTAGTTCTTTGGATCATAATAAAATTATTCAGTGTATGTGGACAATGTTTGGAATTAAGACAATTAAGTATTGCCAACCCAGGAAGTGAAAATTGTCTTCCTCTGATGGAATAACAGCTAAAAATATATTGATACTTGCCTCTGTTTTCTGTTAAATAACTTAAACTATTGCATCTTGAAGTATTTTTAAAATCCTAACGGCTGTTCTTAAACTGACTAAAATACATTTTGCTATTTTTGTGTGCAGTAATCCTGTGGATTTGAGTAACCCAGCCATTATTAGCTCTACCCCAAAATTTCAGGAGCAGTTTCTGAATGTGAGTGGGATGACTCAAGAGCTGAATCAGTACCCCTGCCTTAAACATCTGCCTCAAATATTCTTTCGTGCCATGCGTGGGATCAGCTGTTTAGTGGATGCATTCCTAGGTAATGCTTTTGTCTTACCTGTGCACAGCTAGGAATAGTGACTTAATCATTCTTTGATTATCTTTAAATCTGTCTTCCTCGTGAATACAGCCATAGGAATTTTATCATTTGCGAGTATATCCTGACCCTGATAGGGAAAGCACCTCAGGCCATTTTCAAATGGCCATCTTTATACACAGTGAAAATATTTGGGTGCACAAAGTCGTAGGTGGTCTTGGTTCCAAATGCAAACCAAATAAATCTCAAGTCTAAAATAAGGGCAATCATCCCTTCCCCGAACAAGGCCTCTTTCTCTTTTTGTCCGATCAATAACGCAAGCGTCACGCTGCTTAGCGTGTTGTGAGCACTGACCACAGTGTTTATACACTGTGGAAAGAGCTGTGTGCAGTACCTGTTTCTATAAGCTACTGCTTTTGGGCTTCACATCTTTGTACTACAAGTGCCAGTTCCCCCTAGTTTAGGATTAATGGGTGGCTAGTACTGCTGAGAAGAAAAGCTGGGTTTTCTTGTGTCTGCTGCTGAGTAGCTCAGATCTGACTGGAAGGTAAAGTAGATGGAAGCACTGGCTGGTAGGTTTGAAGTAACACTGTATAGCACCTGAAATCTAAAGCATTATTCTTCATATGCCTCGGGTTATTAAAGAGTCTTTGGAGAAGACATGCTACTGTAACTCTGAAGAGCTGCCTGTCTCCTCTCCTACTGCTTTTTTGCTTAAATGCGTGCAAACGAAGGTTGGCATCTGCCAGGAGTGTGAGCTGGTGTGAGACTGTAGAAGGCTTGAGCTGATACATAAACTGTGTTCAGAAAAAACAGTGGCTGTGGCTTTGGACTGTCAGCTTTTACGTGTTGTCTGTCTCTTGGAAAAAAACTGAATGGTTTGGTCCCTTTAAGGAAAGCGGCACAAGATCCTCTCCTCTCTCTGGATTACAAGATGCTTTTTACTAAAAAAAAGTTTAGTGTTTCTATAAAACCCTGCAAGGAAAAGGTTTATCACTACTCTATTCCCCACTGCAAGAGTTGTTGTCACTATAGATTTCACTTTTCTAGAAATAGCTTTAAAAAAAAAAGTTAAGTGATGTAAAAGAGCAACTTGTTACTTTCCTTAGGCTGTTTCGTTGAATCTTGAAACCTGTTGTGTCCGCTGTGTTCTTCCAGATGTCTTGCCACCAATTTTAAGGAATTTTAATGGTTGTTTTTTTACTAGGACCAGATGTGAGAGAGAAAATATTCAGTAGTCTGTCAAATAATACCATAATGTGTTAAAGGAGGATTGTGTATATGCAATATATGGCCTAACCTTAATGAGAACAGCCTCCTTGTATTGCTCTAAACTCTGCCTTCCTTCCCATGACAACAGAATTTGGCAGCCTGCACTGAAACAATCACTTAAAAATGAATGAAATAAAATCTGCCTTTGGTAGAAAGTGTTCATCCAAAGTGTCTTTTACTGCCTCTAGACTAATTTGGTTTTAAGCTGTTAAATGTAGTATGTACTGAGGAAAACCACACCATTTCCAAGGTTTTTGTGAAAGAGTGGCTAGTGAATTTTTTTGTGGTTTTTATGCGGTTTCATATTTTCAGTGAAGAAAATAGTTTGTAAAACTTGAGGGGGACGTCTCCCAGAGCAGACAGAGGAAGAAGCCGAGTGGCTTGCCCAGTGCATGCACCTCTGCTGGGATAACTTAACACTAAATTCCTCCTGACCTTAAAAAGCTGCAGTGTGTTCTCCTTCGGCTAAAGCTGACGGGAGGTCTCGTTGCCTTCTACCCCAAGTGTCAAAGCACGTGGTTTTTATCTTGCCCTCCCTGATACGAACCCGCATTGGGCGTGCATCTGGCAAAATGCTGCAGCCTCTTTTCCAGAGCGTACCAAACTGATGCATCTTTTGGCACATACTCTGCCCTCTGCATGGGGGGTAACACTAACGGTGTAGCAGGAGTTGGTTGTTCTGTAATGTGCTACAAAAAGAACTTGGATGCTCTAGTGAACGTGGTCAAAAAAATTGTGTTAAATCTTGAAACATGCTACGATTCCACACTTAACTTTTCAGATGGGGTGTGGGGGTGGTGGTATACGTGAAAAGGGGGGGGTGGGGGTGGTGGTATACGTGAAAATGGGAGGAAGTGGTGCTTATCACTTCAAGTTTTGCAGGGGGCTAGCTGCTTCTGATTCTGACTGGGAAGAGTAGCTTTGTCCACTATGATTATTTCCCTGAAGCTGGGTAAAGACTGATCCAATGTCCTGCTGCTGCCAGAAAAAATGGCAGCTTGCTCTGCTTTCTTACCCCATCTCCTGTATGGATGGTATCTGGCTGTTCAGGAAGCTGATTCAGTTCACAAAACGCATGGTGGATGAGTTTCATCTCAGCTCAGTGAGCTACATTGGCCGTGAAGGGTCAGACATCCTGGAGATGTTTCAGAACAGGGCATGGCATGTGTTTGGGGAAGAAAGGCAAAGGTGAGAGGTATCTGAATTTTTGGCAGTCTTTGGCAAA
Organism: Megaceryle torquata; assembly: GCA_024611175.1. Classification (NCBI taxonomy): domain Eukaryota; kingdom Metazoa; phylum Chordata; class Aves; order Coraciiformes; family Cerylidae; genus Megaceryle; species Megaceryle torquata. Next base: position 7,469 of record JANIJG010018657.1, read on the forward strand.
TGAACCTTGCCCCTTTCCCTCTGCCTGCTTCCAGATGTGGTCCTCCAGTGTGTCATTTCCTGCACCCTTAAGGCGTGGGGTTCTTTGGTGATTTTAATCACTTTTTTAATGTAAGGGTTTTCTTTTGCTTGTGCATTTATTTCTGCTAATAGTCAAAGGGAAAGATGTTTTTCTTACTACTGTTGTTTTGGGGGGCAGGGAGGGATGACAGTCCACTTACAGAAGGCCCAGCTGCTTCCTAACTGCACTGCTGTGTATGAGCCCGTGGAGTTTTTGCTGAAAGATTCTTTCTTCATCTCCAGGCATTTCACGACCCCGGTCAGACAGCGCACCACCCACGCCAGTAAACAGGCTGAGCATGCCCCAGAACACTGCTACCAACACCACCCCACCTCATAACCGCAGGCATCGGGCAGTGACTGTGAACAAAGCAACGATGAAAACCAGCACTGTAAGACTTCACGTTCTGCATTTAATTAGCTGACCCTTCTGATTGTTTCCTCGGTTAGAGGAAGTAATTGCCTTGCTTCTGGGAGCTGATCTGTTCTTCTGTTCAAACAGGTAACTACTGCACATCCTTCAAAAGTGCAGCACCAACCCTCCTCTACTTCTCCACTCTCTAGCCCAAACCAGACAAGTTCTGAGCCACGGCCGCTACCAGCTCCACGCAGGCCAAAGGTCAACAGCATCTTGAACCTCTTTGGATCGTGGTTATTTGATGCAGCATTTGTTCACTGTAAACTTCACAATGGAATAAACAGAGACAGCAGCATGACTGGTAAATATTACTGAAAAATATATGTACTCTTTTTTTCCTTGTTTTATTGACATTTCCTACCTGCAAGATTAACACATGCAGAATAAAAAATAAATACATCTGAAGTGCTGTATTACGGTTAACCCCTCCCAGTGGAGCCAGCATCTGTTATTAGCCAAGGAGGTGTTGGGGGGGGTTAAAATATATATTAAAAAAAAAAAAACCCCACCACATTTTTTACTATGAAACAATCCCTTGCTCTAACCAGCACTGCAGTCCCAGTTATGCAAGTGGGGAAAATTTTATTAAGTGAAGGAGATAATGTGATGAGTCCCCTTCCTAACTGGAAACCTGCTCGAGCATCTCTGAGTAATAGCAACTTTTTATAGTGACTCTTTAATGTTTGAAGAATTGTCAAACAGCACAAAGTAGTACTTCTTGTTTTTGGCGAGGGTGATGAAAACAGAAGTTCTTAAAATAGCAAGTGAAGTTGCTGCCTTTCAGTGGCAGTTGGTTTGTGTTTCCATATATGGCTTTGGTTGTCCTGAGTCCCTCATGGCTAGACTTGTCTCCTCTGCTCTGCTCAGCTGGACAGGGTAGATGTTTTGAGACGTGATAGCAGAATTAGCTCTCTCCTCAGAGAGGCTTTTTAGCACTCTTCTTTTTGATGATGATAATATTCAGGAAAGGACAAACTTTCTCACTCCTTGCATTTTTTTCCCCATTCTTTGTGTGGTATTTTGAACATCTGCTAAACTGTTCCAGGACATCTATCAGCAGCCCACTGCCCTAAGTAACAAAAGGAGAAGGAAGAGGTTTGTGGTAGCAAGTTGGGTGTACAGTGGGACTTAGCAGCAGTTAAACCAATGATCTTCCTTGTTTGTTGGGTCACAAATCCCTGTGTGGAGGCAAGGGGGTTTGGGATAGGATTTAATATCCCTTAAAGGTATTTTTAGATACGGAGCACATGTTTTTTAGAAGGTGTGCAGTCATGAATTTCTGCAGTACGAGGTTACGTTCCTCTGCAAAGGGCCCGTGACATGTTACTAGAGAAATAGCTGAGCTTGGGTAGGAGTAAAGTATAATTGGAGGGTGTGTTCAGTTACATATGCAGCTTATGTAGCTCTTTAATGCTTTTCAGACTGGTTGGATCATTTTAATTTTGACATAAGCTGTCTCTTGAGCAGTTTTAATTAACCTGAAAAGGGTGTCAGCTGAGATGCTGCTTGTGCAACAATGTCAGCTGTAAACAGAGGTGCTGTGATTCTAGCAGAAGTATGCAGTTGTCTGACAGCAGTCAGAAAATTGCCATATAGCTGGCCCTACAGAGGACTTCCTGGCTTCCTGATAATTAGAGACAGCTACTTGAAAATTGTTTGATTCTGTTCTTCCTCCGTGCTCTTCAGAGATGGCCGTGCTGAGACCAGCCTTTGCATGTCGTGCATTCTGCCATTTATTAGCAGCAGAGCATCTGAGAGATTTGTGTTGGTGGAGACCCAGAAAACAGGCTGAAACTACAGAGAGGCACCAAAGTGTGATTGCCTGATTTATGCTGTTGGATAAATCCTTCTCCTCAGCCTCTGTGTTAGGTGAGAAAATACAGCACAACTTGGGAAGGTCTGGACTCCTGTGGTTTCTGTGGACTTGAATCGGGTTTAAGTCCAAACTGAGAAGTCTCTGTTCTGGGAGTCTAACCTGTGAAGCCTGATGTCTGCAGGAGAAGTCTTTCCCTCCCCAAACAGCAGAAGGCAGGAGATGCTGTGCTGGACTGGTGCAGTGGACGAGAAGGGTTGTGTTATGAGGTCCCTTCAATCATACAAGTGGGGCCCATTGGTAATGATCAGATCTGCACGTGGTGCCCATCCCCCTGCCTCTGCTCATGCTACCTGCTACAGATGTGTCTTGAAGAAAGAGGGCAGCACAGAAGGGACAGTTAGTGGCCATGGTCCCCTACCCTTAGGAAAGAGGACCAAAAATAAATCAGCTGCTTCTTGATGGCTGGAGGTTGGCTACACGTCCATGTCATGGTCCACCTGCTATCCTCTGTAGCCTGGTACAGTGGCTCTTGTGCCCTCTAGCTTGAATATCCTAACCATGTTTGACACTGCTGGTGATAATAGATTAGGTTCAGGAAACATTATTTTTATGGGTGCTTTAAATAGTTCATGATTGGGCTGTGTCTGCACTTAAAATCAGCTTTGCTCTGCAGGATCGCCTTCGGCTGGCACACAGGCACCTTTTAGGTCTGGGGCTGCAGCTGTATGAGATCTCAACAGCTTTAAACCATTCTAATGTTCAGTTTGCTTCAATGCCATGCAGTTAAGAATGTCTTCTCATGGCTCTCTGGTACGACCGCTCTTTGTGTCATTGCTGGCTGGAGGACTGAGGCAAAGGATCTTGATCCAGATTGTTCCTTGGTCCTGCAGAGTGTATTTCTTACTCTTCTTCTGTCACATGACATGTTCTGAGTGAGAACCTGTGGGACTTGATTTCCAAAGAGGTATTCATCAGCTAAATGCAAGTGCCTAACAAGTAACCTGTGGATGGGCTGCCCTCCCAAGTCCTAGTTCTGAGTTGAGCTCAGTTCTTGTGAGTGAACCCTGCTGACTCTCACGGACTAGCACAGTGTCCTTGTCCTGTCTGTGTCCTCCTCCCGTCTTACAGCTCAAGCCTTCTGGATTAACAAGTAAGGGGCTGATGTGAAGGAGTACCTATCCACCCCTGCTGTTCTCCTTGTCCTGAAGTCTCATATCTTGCTACTTGAACTCCTTTTACCTCCAGAAAGGAAGTCAAGAAAAATGACTGGTGGAAAAAATGTGCTGCGTTTTTCTAAGTTCTGAGATGAAAAATACCTGGATGGGTGGAAGAGTAACTGAACTTCCTCTGCTGGACCCCTGCTTTGTTGTGGGGAGGGCACTGACTGTATAATCTCCAGAGGCCCCCTCCAGCCTCAGCTCTTCTCTGGTTCTGTCAATACAGCTGCTGCCCCACTGTTCAGTTTCACTGGTAAACTTCTTGTGCTGACCCTCGCACATTCAGAATAATCATAAGTATTCCCTGGTCCTTGTTGCTGTGGTTTTATCAGTCTCTCTTTGGGAAGAGAGAATTGTTCTCTCCCACAAGATTAGCTGCAGGTCACTGTGTAGGGCTGAGTACTGGTGGAGTTTATCACCTGGAAAGCAGTCTTGTTTGCTTTTGGAGCCCTGTCCTTCAAGGTAGTCCTGTGTCATTGTGGATTCTGAAGCAAGAGAGTGATCTTGCCTTTACTGGTGTGATGCTTACGTGCCTTGTGTCTTGTATCAGGTTTGCTTCTGCACTGAGACCTTGATGGTGAAGGTTTATGGCTTTATAGCAGGCAGCTTACGATCATCACTCTGGTGGTGAGGGAGGCAAAGTGATCTGTTTGAAAATGCATAGCTGGTTTGAAAGGAGCTAGATGCTGCTGGTGTGGTCTTTAGAAGGAGATGGCTGCATGGTATTTATTTAGCTGTTAGTGTGGCATAAATAGCTCCCTATGATCGGCACTCGAGTCTCAACGCCTTCCCCAGGAATTCCCTGTGAAGTCTTTATGAAGTTAACCCAGAATATGACAGCTCTGGAGTGTGTGTACCTGTGCCAGGTGCCATTTCAGTGGCAGGAGGATGCTCTGTGAGAGGAGCTTGGCCCTACGGTGCCCGCTGAGCTAGCTGCTGTCCTCAGCAACGTGTGAGAATTGGGAGAAACTCGTGAATACCTTGTGCCAGCATTTCAGCAACTGAATCTTCCAGTCTGCTGGGCTCGTCGCTCTACTCGGAGCTGGCAGGCTTGTGATGGGCTTTACATTTTACAGGAGCTGAAAGTCTTCTTCCCTGGGCAGGTGGCTGATGTCATCACCCAGGTGCTGTTGGCAGTGGGGGAGTCTTGGGGTTAAAGTTTTCCCCTCATCTCTTCTGGCCCTACTGTCATTAACGTCCCAAAGAATGTTTCTGTGCTAGGAGCAAACTGTAAGAAGCCCTGTTTAAAGTCATCCTGAGTGTTGCTGAAGGGCTTGGTCACAGGTCATCTTCTGGCTGTGGATGTTCAAAGAAGTAGCCCCTGCAAGGTGGTGGCGTTCTCTCCCAGGACCCGGCGACTGGACTCTCTCTTCTTTCCCCAGAGACAGTCTTTGGGATGTTGATACTTCTGGGAGCTTTTATTTCTCCTGTGGAAGACTTGCTGACCGAGCTGGCGGTCTGGGGAGGCACGCTGGGGTATTCTGGTTGTTAGCAACTGGGCTTAGGGAAGACAGAGCTGTGGTGCTGTCAGGAGCTCAGAGTTGGGCAGCAGGAGCAGTGCTGTGAGGAGACTGGCAGGTAAGTAACCTTAGCACAGCCTAGCTCAGCACAGGGACGTGGACTGGAGCTGGGAAGGGTTAATACATCTGGTTAAAGAACAGATGTCCATTGATATGAACAGCTCTAAATCTTAGTAGTATTTTGTAACTTTTTGTTCATTGTTTTGCATGGTACTTTCAAAACCATAATTTTGGACCTGAATGCCAATTTCCTGTGTGTTTAACGAGCTTGCTGTATCATAAAGCTTTTAATCTATCTTTAAAAAAAGCTAAAAGCTTCTTAACTTATATTACAGATTTTATAACTACTGCTGTCCTTTGATTTGTTTCCATTTTATTTCTATTATCTTGCAGCATCTTTTATCCAAATTCTTCTTTCTTATAAATCTTGTAAGTAGGAACCAGTAGCTTTTCCTTAATTGCGGTCATGCTTTTCTTTTTCCATAATCCCATATTTGATTTGTAACTTCATTCTCATTGTCTCTTGTAGCTTTTGCACTTTTACTTGAAAAAGACGAGTAATTTTTTTTGTGTGTGTGTTTTTTGAATGGGGAGGATTGTTGGCAAAAGCAAATTAATCTGCCTGAATCAGTCCCATCTTTTCTGTACTTTAGTCTGTGATCATGCCATGAGTTTCAGGACTTTGCACTAACCATGTTTTTTTTACTTAAAGCTTATTTTACAGACCTAGTGTTTGATTTGTATGCATTGTGCATGTAGTGTTTTTTTTCCAACTCCAATATATTGCTGGATAGCTTATTCAGGATTAAAAATGGCTCATGGGAAGATGCATAAAGATTTGTGCTTATTTGCTACGTATGTCATGAAAATTTGTAAGATAACAATGGGTTAAATGATGAATTTCAAGACAAAAAAAAATGAGTAGACACTTGTCATTAGGATGTTTCTTTTTTAAAAAAAAAAATAGTAATTAACCCCCCCATCTGTAAATTAACAAGTATTCCAACTGCTGAGGTGCTTACGGGCCTTTGTTCGCAAGAGTCATTGTGAACCTGATCTAACCCCGTGTCCCAGGCTTGAGATAGAGGAGGTTCTCTGGTTTTAGTAGAACTGCAGTGTTGTGAGCCTGTTAGGAGCTCACTTTATCTGTTGTTTGGTCTTGTAGCTTGTAAAAGCTTTGAAAATCAATATAGTCTTAGCTAAACCCAAGAAGGACTGTGGTTTTTCTACCCTTAGTAACCCAAGAGTGAAGCAGTCTGAGGAAAAAAGGGGAAAAGATTCACACTGAGAGCAATAGATCTCTTCTTTTGGTTGTCACCCTGGAAGAAAGGATGAAGCCAGCAGGGGAGTAGCCACTTCCCACATACACATGGGATACCAGTGTGTGAAAGGGAACCTGAAATCTCACTAGAAAGACTTGAACCTGACTGGCTTGGACTGGCAGAACTGTCCTGTGGGGAGGGATCACCAAGCTCAGCAGAACCCTGTCCTGTCTAGGTGACAGCAGCCTTCCGTGGAGTGTGCTGTGGGAGAGGACCAGCCTCCCTGGTAGCTGCTGTCTGGAGGCTGTCTGACCTCAGATTTATTTGGCAGTTTCAGCAGTCATGTGAGGAGAGGGACCAAATCAGGAGAGGGGCTTTCAGCAAACCACCTTCCGATACGAGTCCCTAGAATTTCTCGGTTATTTTTTTAGTATGTTTGTACATCAAAACTGGCTCAAAGCAGTGGAAGCAATTAGTTGGCCAGCTGAAAATTAAGCACTTGCTTGGAGGTCACAGAAATAGCACCATCCAAATGTGGGGTTTTTTTTGTTTTTAAGGCATCAAGATGGTACTTCATTTTCCTGGAGGTGAGAACTAGGTGAGGGAAGATCTTTGTCCTCCAGAGAGAGTAGGGAGCTCATATTGGATATACTCTTCCCAGCAGAAAGGTGGGGCAGGCTCTAGCATATGAAGATCAACTATTGTCCTCCTTATAAAGAAAAACATTAGGTACACCCACAACTACTTTCTAACCAGAGGCACTGACTCAAATATAGTGAACTAACAGCTTGATGATAACTACTAAATTTGACTTGATCTTTGTGTCCAGGATCCCATGAGCCTGTTCTATACATTAACACACAGAGTGAAACGCTGTTTTTTCTCTTTCCCAGCTATAGCAACCCAAGCTAGCGTGGAGTTCCGCCGGAAGGGATCACAAATGTCCACAGACACAATGGCTTCCAACCCCATGTTTGACGCCAGTGAATTCCCAGACAACTATGAAGCAGGAAGGGCAGAGGCCTGTGGGACACTGTGTAGGATTTTTTGTAGCAAGAAGACTGGGGAGGAGATATTACCAGCTTACCTATCCCGGTACTAACCTGTCTTTTAGTTGCTTTGTTGGTGGAACTGTGGTGCCAATTAATTCCCAGTGAATAGCATTTGGTTACTGTCAGAATCCTGTGTGGCCAATTAAAAAAAACCCAATTAGCCTTCAGCAGCTCTAGGGGAGAATCCCTGGCTAAACAGAGTAGTGATTCCCTTTTCGTCTTCACTGGGTTTTCTTCAAGTTCCAGTGGAAGGGCAGTCCCTTAAAGTGCCCCTCAGCTGGAGGGAATGTCATTTTCATACCTTATTGCCTCTGGTATTCTTGGGTTTTTTTCAACTTGCCACTGAATATTGATCAGAGGGGAAAAAAAGTGAAAACATAAGGTTTTGGGCATGTTACTAGAAGAGGGGGGTTGGACTCGATGATCTCCAGAGGCCCCCTTCCAACCTCTACCCTTCTGTGAAGGGCCTTAAGTTGTCAGACGCCCCAGCGCTGGGATGGAATGTGTTTGTGGTTGGTTTGTACTCTGAACTATCTCTGTTTTCAGGTCTGTTTCTAATAAAATAAGGCAGTCTTGCCTATCATAGTGTACCTTTTTCCAAAATTTTTGTTAAAATGAAATAGCAGAGATGGGGGATGCTCAAAAATATTACCTAGCTCTGATTTTGAAACTTTCTCTGTAGAGAAAAGGTCAAATAGTGGCTGCACATTCTTGTTCATGTGGGATACTGATGCTTTTTATGTGCAAATAATTGAATTTTATCTTTCTTTGTCAGATTTTACATGCTTTTAATTCAGGGCTTGCAGATAGCAGATTTCGTTTGCCACCCTGTTCTTGCCAGTATTATTCTAAACTCCCCTCCTCTGTTCTGCTGTGACCTGAAAGGGATTGATGTTGTGGTTCCTTATTTCATTTCGGCTCTTGAAACTATTTTACCTGACAGGTAAATTGCTATTTCCATATAAACATCACCAGAAATGTGGGGAGGTGTGTTATCTTCCGGGGGTTTCTGTCATTCCTGAGTAGTTCTCGCTGAAGTAATTCTGTAACGTTGGCCCCGTGGTGTCCATGTATTTGTTGGTAATAGCAGCACTTCCCAAGTTCTAATTTTGAATTTTATTTAATGCTATTTTCTTTAAAGTAATAATAGTGCTTATTTTAAATGAAATGTGACTTCTGTTATCTCCATATTCATTGATGAAAAGCAGTATGTGTAAGAGTAGGGAAAAGGAGTGATTTAGCTCAAATATATTGAAAACCTAGTGATTTCTAACTCAAATTTCACAGGATATTCATTAGTAGCTGTTGCTGGGGTGAATTCATTGAGAGTAATCTTCCACTTTCTTAAATAGAAACATTGATAATTCAGACAGGCTGGGGAAATCAGAGTAGGTTCTTAAACCAGAAGATAACAGCCTGACTTGTCAGAGCTTTATAGATTCCTGGATGTTTTGATAAGTAATTTAAGTCACTCTAATACCACTCTGTGCACACCTTCCTCAACATACAAAATATATCTTGGTACTGCATTTTATTCTGAAGTTATGCATAAAATATTTATCTTCTGGGCTTAAATCTGAGCCACTGCTGCTTTTGGATAGGTCTTAGAACTAGAAGAATTTGCTGGTGGCTACTGAACAAAGTCAATTTATTCACTAAGCAGCTTGTGCTCTTGCAATAGGGGCACGCACATATTCTGTGGATCTCTGATAACCCTGCCTGGGTTTGAGGTGTAATAAGCCAGCAGAGGCTCATGACTGAAGCTGCCTGCTTTGAAGATGCAGCATGTGAACAGTACGTTCATCAGCTCCCTGCTTTTATGTGGGGGCACGGAATCCTTAGCGAGATGGTTCCTGCACGAGTTCATTGCGTTAGTGCTGCTGTTTGAAAAGAAACCAAACCACCAAACAAAAAAAAAAGCTGAGCCTAGACAGCAACAGCTATTTAATTACACTTAATTAAAGTTGGCTTCAAATTCCTGTGAAAAGTTGATTAACTGTATGATGCTTTGATTTGCAGAGAACTCTCAAAGTTTAAAATCTATGTAAACCCCACAGAGCTAAGAAGAGCTTCGATTAACATCTTGCTGTCTTTGTTGCCTCTTCCTCATCATTTTGGAACCATAAAGTCTGAGGTAGTAAATTTACCACCTTGTTTTGCATTTCCATTTCTGCTTTCCTGTTTAGCAGTGGGATTTTGATGACTTGTGGGTTGAATCTGGTGGGCTGTTCAGTCCTTGAACTCTTACAGCAAGTCTGTAACAGCAAGACTGTATTACAAGTTGTCAGTAGCAATGTGAACTATGGATACTGACTTTTGAAACCAATACCATGCTGGTGGGATCTCTGATACTGAAATAGATGTATTTTTCCTTCAGGTTGTCCTGGAAGGGAAATTCAGCAATGACGACAGCTCAACGTATGATAAACCAGTCACCTTCCTTTCCTTGAAGTTGAGGCTTGTGAATATACTTATAGGAGCTTTGCAAACGGAAACAGATCCCAACAACACTCAAATGATACTAGGTTATTTCCATTTTTTTATTTATTACCTGGGTTGTATACGTGTCTGTCTTGGTCTGTCCTGGAATAGCGTGGGTTGTTAGTAACACGTTGCTTTGCAAGAGAAAAGATGAAATTCCTGCCAGGTTGCCATCTGTATAATCTCCCTCATACTAAGAAAACAACTTCAGAAGCACACTTTTTGTTAATGTAATCTTTCTTTTTTTAGAAATGTGGAATAGTACTTGAAAAGTAGAGGTGGAAGTAAAGCGCATTCTAGCAGGAAAAGTCAGCCATAACTAGGAATGGAAATAAGAAATAATGTTGATTTAATACTGGGAAGGGTTCTTGACTAATGAGTTGTTTCTAGGCTTAGTCATGCCCAAAACTAAATTGGAATACTGGGTTACCAGTGGTCCAGCACTGGCAAAATACAGATGGCATTTGTTTAGCACTGTGTAAATCCTCAGACAGAAGCTTTGAAACGGAGTCTGGAGATGCATCGTAGTTTGGCAACAAACCATTCTTTGAGGTCACGAGTGCATTAACATCCTTCTGAATACTCAAAGTATGAGCTGAAAACTTGAATAGTGCATAATCTGACAAGTTAAACACTTTCAAACAAGTAGGAAAAGAAATATACTTGCCTTTTATCCTGCTACTCCCCCAACTTCCCCTCCCCCCCTTTTTAGAAGTGCCTTTTTCCACATCATGGTCTTGTCCTTCAGTAATTACCCCACCACCTTCCCTTCATCTGTTTAAAAAGGGGACAGACGTGCACTGCAGTGAGAGGTGTCTGCCCTGCTCTGGGAGACAGAGAACCCATCTGATGAATAGGGGAGGGCAAGAAAATGGCATGAGCAATGAAGTGAAGGGAAACAAACTCAGTCTGCAAAGACTTTGGGAAAGTTTTCTTGCAGTGGTTGAAACAGTTCCTTTACCAGTGGAAGACTAGAGGAGAGTAATATGAAAGAATGATTTGCAGCCAGTGCTGGTGAGGGGATGAGGATGTCACGGGATCATATCATAGTATCAGTCAGCTTGGAAAAGACCCCTGGGATCATCGAGTCCAACCATTAACCCTACTCTACAAAGTTCACCCCTGAACCATGT
>JANIJG010018658.1:0-18441 GCA_024611175.1 Megaceryle torquata
CCCTGCTCTGGGTGACCCTGCTGGGTGGAGCAGGGGGGTGGCCCCAGATCATCTCCAGAGGGCCCTTCCCACCCCACGACAACAGAATTCTGGGATTCTGTGAAGCGTGGATCTCTGACTGTGTGATTCTGTCCTTGCAGTGTCTTGGACAGACGGGGCATCTTGCAGCAGGAGGAGAGCACAGCTCCAGAGGAGTCCTGCCCCCGGGGGCCCAGCGCTCCAGAGCCCGCTGGTGGGCAGGCAGAGGAGAGCCGCGCTAAGCAGAAGGATGGCAGCCCCCCTCACCCCAGTGCTGTGAGTGATGCCTTCTGGGTTGGGTCGAGTGGGCTGTGCCTGCTTGGAGCTGCTGGTGCTTTGGGCCAGCAGAGAGAACACCCATAGTGTTGCTTGGCAGGGACAAAGCAACACCTGGGGCCTTCTGAGAGGCTGCCCGTGTGAAACATCTCGTGTTCCTGCCCTGGAAACCAGTGTCTCTTGGTTTCCTTTGATTCCCTCAAAGGAAATCGCAGCTGCCTGTGGTTTTGGAGATGTCAGTCCTGCTGTGAGAGCACCCAGGAGCTGGCACCTATGGAGGCTGGGAGGGGTGGGAGGTGGCAGGCGTCTTGTTTTGGCTCTGAGTGCAAGCTGAAGGGCTGTCCCCGGGAAGGGCTCTGGCAGATGTGGGATCTCCATCCTTGGAGACAGCCACTGCCCCGCTGGGCACGGCCCCGAGCATCCTGCTCTGCCTGTGGAATGAGCCCTGCTGGGAGGATATGGATGGGCCGGAGACCTCCAGGGTGCCCTTCCCCCTTCAATTATTCTGTGAACATGGTGGGAAAAGGCTGGGCCTACTTCTGCTTGGTCATGAGCTGCTGTTTCTCTGGTGGAAACACTGCAGACCGCTTCTGCCAGAGCAGCCCAGTGCTCCAGGTCTTTGTAAAGTTGCTTTTTGCCTGTTTGGTGGCCCCTGGTTTGTCCTTTTCCCAAATGCACCCGAGACCTCTGCCTGGTGGATCTGGAGGCAGGAGCAGGACAGTGGGGCCGAGCCTTAAGCAGATGCTCTGTTTTGAGGTGTATTCACCAAGTCACTGTTGCCTTTTCTCCGCAGGTCCCCGCGCCATCCCTGAGCAGTGCTGAGATGCCAGAGGAGAAGCAGCAAACGCCTGGGGAGCTCCCGGTCCCGCCCCAGGACGCTGGGCAAGCAGAGCACTAGCGCCTGCTTGAAGGGGAGAACTTTCTTGTTTTGTCTAATGGAAGCTGGAAGTGATGGAGGAGAGGAGGAGATGGGCTGGATGGCAGGCAAACGATTCCCCGTGGCCATTTCACTTTAGTCGTCGTTCCCCGCGGCGCCGGCCTCGCGCGGCGCCGGAGGAGAACGCGCGCGGTTCCCGAGGGCCGCCCACCGCCGCCGAGGCCGCTCTGCCTGCAGGCCGAGGCAGGACCTCTCGCTCTGCAGGTTGGCCCCCGGATGCTAAAGCGGCTCGGTGGCCGGGGCTGCCCCTCCGCCAGGCCCCGGCTCTCTTGACGAGACGACCTGTGGTCAAGCGGCTCAGAAGCGAGGTCAGGCCGGCCTGCTCCCTCCCACCGAGCAATCCCGGCGGGAAGGGGAAAGCGATTTACGGCAGCAGCGTCCTCGCTCCCCTCCTCCCTCCTCCCTCTAATCTGTGGCATTGTTGTGTTGGTTACTGTGGCAGGGGTTGTCAGGAGACATTTTGGTGCCAAAAGGGCCAAAACAACCGGCAAGGTGTTCTGCTGGAGATGGCTTTTGAAGTGGCTTCCTTCCCGTGCTCCTTCTCTTCGTGTGACGTCGCCGGTGCCAGCGCAGCCGTGGCAGAGGCCTCCTGCCTGTTCTTCCCCAGGGCTCACGCTGAGTCAGGGGCTTGGGGAAGGAACGGGGCAGCCCCATCTTCCTGCCTCTTCTCTGCTCCCCGCGCCAGCCGCAGAGCGGTTGTGCAAGGGCTGTTTGAGCTGCAGGGCAGGGGGTGCCTGTGCCGGTGCCTCTCTTGCTGGTGCCGGGGCTGCGTTTGCTCCTGGCATAGGCACCCAGCACAGGCGTGCCCTCCCCGTGCCCATCGGGCTCTGGCACACTGCTCAGCCTTTGTTCTGTGTCGTGTTGTCGTGTCCCCGTGTCCCCCCCTCTCCTCACCCTGTGTTTCTCAGCCGCCCTCGGCTGGATTTCAGAGCCGTGAGGCTTTCCCAGGCTTTGCAGGCTGCCCTGGGACTGGCCGTGCGGTGTTGGCCTCCTTGGCAGGGGAGGGAGGAGAGGCCAGGGCCAGGCTCCTCTTCCATCACTACACTCCGGGCTGGGAAGACGGGAACCCTGCAGGGTCCCCGCGAAAGCTGGTGCTGGAAGGGAGGCCGTGGTGTGCCCTGGCAGCTTCATCCTGTGCCACCGGCACTGGGTACCTCCGTGCATCCCTGCAGACAGGTGGTGAGCAGGTGGAGGGTGTCCCACGGGGGCAGTGCCTCTTGTTTCTCCGTGACGCTCCTGCGCAGCAGCGTGAAGTTGCTGTTCCTCCCTTCCTGGCCTCCTGTGCCACCCCCTTCCAACAGCAGGGTGAAGCAGGGGTCCTCTCTGGAGCTCAACGTGAGCCCCCCACCTCCATCCTCATCCCTGGCCTCTCGGGGTGGTGCCCTGGGCTGTGCCTGGCAGCGGGTGACGTGGCATTAGCGTGGTATGAATGTGGCTCCTGTAGTGCCAGCGTCTCCTCCCCCGAGTGGGAGGGCAGAGCTGCTACCCCGGGTGCTGGTGGTGGGCTCACCATTGGCCCAGCCCTTGCTAGGGAAGGAGCCCTGACCTCCCACTGCCCCCAGGGCCGGAGGTGCCTGGCTGGCAGCCACTGCCACGCTGCACCCAGCCCTGGCCCAGGGCAGGGGGGTCCTGGGACCCACCCTGGAGTTCTGCTGAACCTGGGCCCCCTGCGCAGGAGCGGCCCCTCTGCCACCCGCCCCAACACGCTACTGACCAACTCGTAAGCTGGCTGTGAAGAGGTGTATTTTTTGGGTTGACTAAACTCTTTCCTAACAGGGTGCGTTGAGCGCTGCCTGCTGGGGCCCTCTCGGGCGCTGCCGGCACCTGCGGTTCCTCTGCTCCGGTCGGGTTCTCTGTGAAGGAAGTGGGGGTAGGGCGAGGGCTGAGGTTTCTTTATTTTCTTTTCTTCTTCTTTTTTTTTTTTTATTTTTTTTTTATTTTTTTTTAATTTTAAAACAATGAAGGAAACTCAATTGGTTTGAAAAACGGCTGAGCTGTAGCCCCTGCCTCTGTGTGTGCCTCCCCAAGCCGGCTGCCTCTCTCCCCTCCCTGGTGGCTTCCCAGCCTCTACATCTGGCACTTCCAGGGTGTCTTATCTTCCTTGTCTTATCAGTGTCCTGCTGTCCCCCTGTGGCGGGGGCAGGGGGGACTTGGGGACTTGGCCGTGATGGATCCCAGGGGGTGCAGCATCCTGGGAAGTGTTTTGTTCCCTGCAGCCACCGCTCACCGGGGGATCTGTCAGGCGAAGGGGCTGTCCTGTCCTGACAGGTGACAGCCTCACCCTACCGAGCCTGTCAGTAGGGTGGCTGCTCCAGCTCCCTCTTGTAGCCCCCCGGGACCAGCCTGGATGGCAAGTTGTGGGCAGCCTTTTGGGGTCTCCTTGAGCTGAGGGAGGGGTCTCGTGGTGCCTTTGCTGGGCTTCTCAGCTTGGGTGGACCTCTGCCCCCACGACCCAAGTTTTCCAGCAGACCTTTCCCTGGCTGTGTAAGGAGCTGGGCTTGGTGGAACCTCTGTGTTCTTGTACCCAGCTGCTCAGCACTGGGTTTGCTCCATCCCTGCCCACTGTGGACCTCTCTGTCCTTGCAGGCCCCCATGTACTCAGCCCCCCAGCTCAGGGCTTCAGGAGGAGCTCCTAAATTTAGCTCTGCAGCTAAACTGGGGACAATCCGAGAGAGGCAGCCCAGGCCTGTGGCATCTCAGGGGGGAGCACGGTACCCCAGGGTGCCAGGAGCACCCACCTTGGGGCAGCAAATGAGGCAGTGCAGCACAGAATGTCCCAGGGTCAGCAAACGGGGTGGCCTTGGGGGACCGAGGGCTGAGCTGCCTGCAGCCGCGTGTTCTGGAGCCGCGGGGTCCTGGGCCTCACCCACGTCCCCCGTCAGCAGCTGTCCCCAGCCATCCCCTCTAGTCCGACCCACTGCCAGGGCTGGAGCGGGAGGCAGCTGTGCCGCAAGCAGGGTGGGCTCAGGGGGACTTTTCCAGGGAGAGCGCCTGCAGCTGCCCCTCGGGACTCCCCGGCTCAGCCTCCTCCCGGCTGCCGTCGAGGGTCTCAGATCCCTCGAAGCAGCCCGAGTCTCGGGGAATGTCCCCCTTGGGCTCCGAGGGCGAAGGCTGTGCTCCGGAGCCGTCGCCTTCCTCCGGCTCGCTCGCTGCTGGGAGAGACGGGACGTGGGGTGAGGGGGCAGCGGGGATGGGCAGCCATGGGCAGCAGGGGGTGTCTCCCACACCCCCAGCTCTTACTGTCATAATCCAGGAGGAGCTCGGCAGCCGTGAGCAGCTTTGCGCGGTGCTGGGGGTCCGTGATGTTCAGCTCGTTGAGGTGGGTCTCCCGCAGCTCCTTGAAGTCCTCCAGGGTCTGGTAGCCATTGAGCAGCAGGGTGGAGATGTGCTCCTGGGGGCAGGGTGGTGGGCACTGGGACAGGCTCCCCCGGCTCTCGCTGCCCCGTGGTGCTGGCCACGTGGCCACTCCCTCGGCACACGGCAGACACATGCCCGGGCATAGGGTTGTAGAATCATAGAACCATTTGGGTCGGGAGAGACCTTTAAGCTCATCGGGTCCAAGCGTTCCCCCAGCACTGCCAGGGCACCGCTGACCCTTGTCCCGCGCTCTGGCTCATCTCCAGCTGCCTGCTGACCAGCCCCCACAGGGCCTTTCCCAAGGGGCACTTCCCAGCTGCTCTGCCCAGCCTGGAGTGCTGCAGGGGGTTGTGTTGAGGGCAGGACCTGGCCCTTGGACTGGTTGAACCTCATCCCATGGGCCTTATCCTGGCTCCAGCCTGGCCAGAGCCCTCTGTAGAGCCTCCCAACCCTCCAGCAGATCAATGCTCCTGCCTCTCTTGGTGTCCCACCCCCTCTTGGTGTCCCACCTGCCCTGTGTGTCCCCTCCCCTCCCCCAGCAGTGCTTGGCCCTGAGGTGGGGGGCCCCATGTGGATGGGGAATAGCAAAGGGCTGCTGGGGAGCAGAGGGGGGGTGGTCCTGCTGCTGGCACTTTGGGCTCGTCCCCCCATGTGCCCCCATCCCTTACTTGCAGGTTGATGCGCTCCAGCAGCTCGTGGAGGGTCTTGGGCTTGAGCCGCTTGCTCTTGCTGGCACCACGGCTCTTGCGGGCAGGGGCCGTCTCCTCAGGGATGATGTCCACGTAGATGAACTTGAAGGAGCCCACTCTGTTGTTGAGCAGCCCAGTCCAGGTGCCCATGGGCGGCTTCTCGATGATGCCGATGATGTCCCCTTTCTGGGCCCAGGGAGATGGGGCTGGAGGTGGGCACAGGCACTCGGGGGGTTCCCCAGCCACCCTCCCTCCCCACACCCTGGCTGTCCCCTTTGTCCCAGCCATGGCCATGTCTCACCCGCAGCTTCAGCGAGTCCTTGTCATAGGGGCTGGGTGTGAAGTCGGTGTGGACGCGGGCTCGGCCGCAGAAGGGGCCCGTGTAGGCTGGGCCGCTCTCCTCCAGCCGCAGACTGTCCCGGCTGCTGCTCCCAGGGCCAGGGCTGGAGACATCGCTGCCTGTGGAGGGGAGGGAGGTCAGGATGCAGTTGGCTGCGGGGTGAGGGGCTGGTGTCACTGGGGCTGGGCTCACCGCTGGACAGCTGGCGGCTGATGGACGGGTGTCCATCCTCCTCCATCTCCAGGTAAGACAGCGGCACCTTCTCATGGCTCGGCTCCTCCACGCTGCCAGCTGGGGATGGGGGGCACACAGACCCCCCCTCCTCCACGTCTCCTTGCTGGGGGGACCAGGGTCAGGCCAAGGGAGAAGGGGGGGTTGCCCCCTACCTCCCCGGGCCCTCCACTCACCTTTGCCTCAGCAAGTGCTCTCAGGGCCATCTTGCCCATCTTGCGGTTCATGGTGCGGGAGATGACCGCCCGCCACTTCTTGCCCAGCTTCATCCCGCTGCTCTGCGCAGCATCGTTTGGGACGGTGCTGCTGGGCTCATCCTCGGGGATCTGGCACAGGGATGGAGAGTGAAGGCAGAGCTCCCCCTATGCCCCTGGCAAACCAAAACTGGGGGCTGCAAAACTCCCTGAGGGGCAAGACCCCAAATCCTGCTGGTGCTGGAACCCCTGGGGCTGCCCCATGGCACGTGGGCCACAGGTAGGACCAGGAGTTTGTGGAAGTGGGCTCTGAGCAGAGCTGTGCTCGGCAGGAAGGTGGTCCTGGGGGAGCAGGACATGGCAGGGGGGCTCTGCACTTACGTTCTCCTCCAGGTTGAACTCCTTCTCGCTTGGCACAGGGGAGCTGACCTTGGCCTTGGCGAAGTCCTTGAAGCTGCTGGAGCGCTGGAGGGAGAGCTGGGGGAGATGGGAACGGTGTGAGGGCTTCTCCTTGCGCCCCCCACCCCAGCTCCCACCTCCCCTCTGGCAGCTGGGACCAAACCAGAGCAGCCCCAGGGTGGTGCCAGGTGCTAGTGCTTGAAATAGTTTTTGGCTGACACAGCCTCTCCCTTCCTGCCCCTCTCCCAGTATTCCCAGTGCCCCCCCAGCTCTCCTCTTTTCCTTGGCATGTCTTCAGGTGCCTGTCCCACAAGGGAAGGGTTCCTCGTGCCGGGAGCACCCTCGGTGCCAGCCACCTGGGGTCTCTGCAGGGCCACACAGTCCTGGGCTTCCCCCATCTCTGGATGCCTGGTGCCAGTGCTGCTGTGGGAGTTGGTTCATGTGCCAGGGCTGGGCAAGCTCAGCTCCCAGCTGCTGCACGCTCAGAACACGCTGTGTGCTCGGTCCACAGCGTGTGCTTGGTCCTGCCTCGACCGCAAACACAGCAATTTCCTTTCTTGAGTTGCTCTGCCTGCCCCGGGCTCCTGTTTCTGCTGGCTGAGGCCCTTCTTAGCCCCTTGCAGCCTCCCCTGCCTCCTCCTCCTCCTCCTCCTCCTTTCTACTGACTCACCCGCGCATCCTTTATTACTTATTTGTGCCATTTTCTTAGGCAGGGCTGGCTCAGCTGAGGGACGCCCAGCTCCATCCCCACTCTGGCTTTGCTTAGCAGGAGCAGCTCAGCTGGTGTGGAGGAGATACTGGTGGTTTCCCCCTCTCCTGCCCCAGCATCCCCCAACCCACCAGGGCCAGGCAGCTTGAACCCCTCCGGTCTCCCCCTGCACCCCTCAGATGGAACAGCTTTGTGCCCTTGGGGGCTGTCGGGCTGGAGGTGTGAAAGCAGCGGTGGGAAGCCCAGCAGCGGGGGCTGGGGGGCCAGGGCCCCCCCAAAGCACGGCAGCGAGAGGGAAGTGAGAGCGGCGGCTGCAGCTGGGCAAGGGCAGGGGATGCCCGCC
This sequence comes from Megaceryle torquata, assembly GCA_024611175.1. Taxonomy (NCBI): domain Eukaryota; kingdom Metazoa; phylum Chordata; class Aves; order Coraciiformes; family Cerylidae; genus Megaceryle; species Megaceryle torquata. The sequence continues at coordinate 7,494 of JANIJG010018658.1, forward strand.
GAGCCCTGCTGGGCTCGCTGCGCACAGGGATGGGGAAGCTTCATCCAGATTTCCCCTGGGAGCTTCCCAGGATGGAGGAGCGACCACTGGCACATGGCTCTGCTGGGGCGTCCCATGGCACCAGGCGCTGTCCCGCTGCTCCCCTCGGTGACTCGCTGTTGGCAAAGCCAGCTCGCCATGGGCCAAGGGGCTCCTTGGTGACCCCACCAGTGACTCTTTGGGGGTGTCTTTGGCTGGCCCATGGCCCCACTGCACCAGGGGCTCTGGAGAGGTTGTGGTACCAGTGCTGCCGGTGGCTCCCAGTGCTCAGAAGAAGCAGCCGAGGCATGTGACGGAGCTGCCGCCTCACGCTGCCTCAACCGCAAGCACCTTGCTGCGAGCTGCGAACCGGCACCGCGGCTGCCCCTGGCCCCTCGCCCTGGCAGGAAACGGCAGCCGGCCACCCACGCCGTGGGGAGGGGGAGCCACCCCCCAGCAGAGCCCCATGGCTCCCACTGGCACCCTGGCTGACACCCGTGCTGAGACTGGGCGTTGGGGGGGAGGCTGCGCATCCTGGTTGCCCACACCAGCAGGCTGCGAGCCAGGGCGGGAACAGAGCACAGTGGGAAGAGGCCGGGACCACGCTCCAGCGAGGCCACAGTGGCTGGTGGTGGCAGGCACTGGCTGCTGGCAGCACTGTCCCAGTGGGCTCTGCCCCACGATGACCCCAGCCCCCCAGCACCAGTGCTCCCTGCTCAGCATCCTGCAGGCAGCCCCTGGTGCTGGGCGCACAGGGACACCCGCGGGTGCCGAAGGAAACCGGGTGCCACCAGCACTCACCTTCTTGTGTCCCGGCTCCTTCTCGCCGGCGTTGGAGGGCTTGCGGCGCAGCATGGTGGCACAGCGCCTGGCACGGCACGTACCAAAGCACCGGCACCGAGGCTGGGAAGCGCACAGGAAGCCGTCGGTCACATGAGGGGAGCTCACAGCGGCGCGGCTCGGGGTGGCTGGCGGGTGCGCAGCCTGGGCCAGGAGGAAGGAAACCCTCCACGAAGCCACTGCCCTGCTCGGGGCCCCTGGGGTCGGGACGCCTCCTTGCACCCTGCCACCCCTCGCCACGCTGCCAGCCCTTGGCCGTGCTGCCAGTGGGCACCACGTACCGCCAGGCAAAGGGTGATGATCAGAGAATCCCAGAACCCCAGAGTGGTGGCAGTTGGAAGGGGCCTCTGGAGATGATCTGGTGCCACCCCCCCCTGCTCCAGCCAGCAGGGTCACCCAGAGCAGGGGGCCCAGCAGCGCAGGGTCCAGGTGGGGTAGGAATCTCTCCAGGAAAGGAGAATCCTTCTCCAGATAAACAGCCCTGGAGAGATGCTCCAGTCTCATCACCTTTGTAGCCTCCACTGGACTCTCTCCAGTAGCTCCTTGTCTCTCTTGAACTGGGGAGCACTGGACCCAATACTCCAGAGGTGGCCTCCCTAGAGCAGAGGGGGAGGAAAACCTCCCTTGTCCTGCTGCCCACACTCCATGCGCCCTGACCCCTGCACCGTGCCCACTCCCGCTGCCAGCACACGATGGCCCTGGCCTGGAGTGGCCAGTGAGGCAGGGGCAGGGCTGGCAGCCCCCCCAGGGCCAGGGCCCAGGGCACAGCAGTGCGGGCACCCACTGCCGGAGCTCACGTTTAATCACAAGCGAGCGAATAGAAAACAAAAATAAGGAAGTGAGTGTCAGGGAGACAGAACGGCGTGGGCAGGGAGGGGGCTGGCGCGGGGTCAGGCCTGTAGCCTGGGTAGCAGTGCCGAGAGGAGGGAGGTGAGGGACAGCATGCCCATGGTGACGGTGCTGGTGGCAGTGGTCGCACTGCCCACCGGGAAGGGCTCGGTGCTCCTCTGCAGCCACTGGTACTCCTCGTCCAGCTGCTGCCGCTGCAGCTCGGGCCCCACGCGCTCCCGGATGGTCTTGTAGTAGGTGTTGAGGTACCGGATCTGCAGCAGGCACCGTGGGGAGCTGCGGGGGAGCTGCCCCAGTGCCTGCCCCCTGTTACCACCCCTGCCCCCCGTACCTCCCGTTGGCCCTCCCCACCCCATTTCCCCACACCCCTTCAATGGCCCCACCTGCAGACCCCGCTGAGTCGAACCCCAGTCACTGTCCCCACCTCATTGCCCCTCTCCATCCACACACCCATCCCTGCCCCAGCCACATTTACCTGCCCTGACCTCACGCCACGGTCCTGGTTTCCCACTCCCACCCTTTTCCACCCTCTCAGCCCCCTTTGCTCTCCCCATGCGCTGGCCCCACATCCCTGCTCTGCCCTGAGTGCCCCGAACCTGCTCCGGTGACAGGAGGCTGAGGTCGATGAGGTTGCGGTCATAGGGCACCAGGGACACCACCTCGAAGGTCAGGAAGGGCTTCTCCCCATGCTGGTGCTGCCGCAGAGAGGTGGCATTGGGTGCCCCCACCCCTGTCTTGCTGCAGCACCCCCCATGCTGTGCCACCCCCCAGCCCAGCCCCATCGTGCTACCTTGGTCTGCGTCTCCACCACGAGGGCAACGTCCTCGATGCGGATCCCGAACTCACCATCCTGGTAGTACCCGGGCTCTGGGGGCCGGGAAAAGCACCTGGTGTGTCCCAAGCCCCAGCAGCTCCCCCAGTCCACCCCCGTCCCCCCAAGAGGGGTTGGATCTAGCCCGAGTGGGGCCGAGCACTGAACACCTCGTCCCCTGGCTGGGCTTTGCACCTCGGGGACATCCCCGAGCGCCTGAGACACCGGCCAGAGTGGCGGGCACACCTACCAATGGAGGTGAACATGCCAGCTGTCAGTGGCACGTTGTTGGACTGGAAGCCCACAGGCCCTGCGGGGGACACAGGTTACAGCTCCTGGGGACAGCACGCACCACAGGGACACTCCAACAAGCACCAAGGTGTCACCACAGCAAGGACCATGTGGCCTTCACAGCAAGGACCCCAGGGACACTTGCATAAGCACCACAGAGCCACCCTGGCAAGAACCATGGAGCCAACCTGGCAAGGACTGTGTGGCCACCTTAGCAAGGACTATGGGGCCAACCCAGCAAGGACTATGAGCCACCACAGCTAGGACCATAGGGCCACCCTCACAAGGACTGTGGGGCCACCCTGGCAAGGACCTCAGCACCTCGCAGATGGGTGACACCCGCCTGCAGCAGGAGGATCAGCTGGGCTGTGAGACACGCCTGAGGAGCTCCTGTCCCGTTCCCCGCAGCCCAGCCCGTGTCCCCTGTGCTGGTGCCAGTGCCGCAGCGCTTACACTCATGGACCGAGAGGAAGTTGCCGATGCCATGGCCGGTCCCGTGGCCGTAGTTGAGTCCCACGTCCCAGAGCGCTCGGCGGGCAAAGGACTCCACGGCTCTCCCTGGGGAACAGGGAGACAGGTGAGGTGGGGGCCAGCAAGCTGTCGAGGGCCCCTCTTCCCTCCTCCTCCCCATGCCCAGGAGCCTGGGCAGGACCAGGCTGCCCAGCACCTGGCTCAGCACCCACCTGCCGTGTTGGGTGGGAAGACGAGGCGGGACAGGTCGATGTTGCCCATCAGCACACGGGTGTAGGCTTCCTAGGAGGGGCATGGTGGGGGAGGGCTGACTGTGGTGGTGCCCAGATGCCCCCTGGAACATCCTTCCCTGTCTGGGACCTTGTTATGGGGCACTGCAGGGGTGTGCTGGGCACCACAGGGGTGTGCTGGCTGGCATGGCAGGGGCTGGTACCTTCTGGAGTGGGGTGGGCACACCCCAGTGCACCGTCCGTGTGATGTCCGTCGTCCCGTCCCTGCAAAGGGGGAACGTGAACACGGGGCAATGCAGCCCCAGTGCTGGCTTTGGGACCCCCTGGCACCACCCTGCACTGGGGGCTTGGGGAGGGGTGGGGGGCTCCACGTTAAGGGCTACGCACAGATACTGCCCACCGGTGTCCGAGAGGTACAGCTCATCCACAGACAGCTTCCGACTGCTCATGTTGGAGGGGCTGCAAGGGGAGGGAGACTCAGGGCTGCCCGCACCCCACCAGCCCTGGCACCCCCACCCCTGACCAGGGGTCTGAGCTGTACCTGTAGTGAGCCAGCGCCGCGTTGAGCCCGCTGGCAGAGATGGACTGGAAGCTGGGCCCGTGGCTGTGCTCCTGCGCCCTGGAAGACAATTGGGAGGGGGATGCTGGGGGTCCTGTCTGCCATGTGACGGGAGGGGGGTTGTCTGGGGCAGCAGCACTGACCAGCGGAGTCTGTCGATGTGCTGTGCCCCTGAAAACTCATCCACCTGCCCCTGCGGGACCATCTTCTCCAGCCACAGCAGGTACTGGATGACAACCACTGCGTCCCGAACCTGGGCGGCGTGGGGAGGCGGACATCAGCTCCCCGCTTCCCCTGGCTGCCCCCACTGCTGCTCAGGGCTGCGGGGACAGGGGCAGCCCTTACGTGAGCGGCTCGCAGCAGCTCCTGCTCCTTGGCGTTTTTCACAGCCTTGGCCATCATGACGGGCGAGTAGCTCTCCTCCAGCAGCTTCTCCTGCAGGAGCAGGCGGGGGTGGCACGGCGGGGCATGGCTGCCCACCCCCTGTGGCCCCACGGCTGGGTAGCACGGGGCCATCCCTGAGCCCAGCAGGACCCTCGCTGCCCGTGGCCAAGCTCAGCAGTGTGGGTGTCAGCGGGTGTCTCACCTGGGGGATGACGCCGTAGAGGCCGTAGTTGGTGTATTCGGTGCCCAGCCAGATGCTGACATTGCCCTGGGCGTAGTGGCTGAGGTGGGCACGGGCCTGCTCGTACCCCAGCAGCTCCACGCAGAGAGTCCCCGGGCACCCTGCCTGCAGGGACTGTCGCGCTGACTCCAACAGCCGCCCCTTGTCCACAAACAGGCTGGCAAAGGGTGCGGGATGGGGTGGGTACCACCATGGTGGTGGCCTGGTACCCCCCAACCCAGCCATGTGGGGCACACTGGCAGAGAGGAGGGGGCTGGGGCCGACTGGGGGCTCAGGAGGGGATGTTGGGCTGGAAATGGGGGTCAGCTGTACTGGGAGGGAGGGGGTTCCACCCCAGGGTGGGATGGGAGAGGGAAGCTGGGAAAGATGTGGGGTTTGGAGGGGCCAGCCAATGGGGCTGTGGGATGTTGTGGGCTCTGGGGAAGGGGGCAGCTGGTTCAGGGGGGTGTCCTGTGGGTGCTGGCCCTGGAAGTGAAGGGTCGGGGGATGCTGAGACCTGTCTGTGGGGAAATGCTGCCCACCTTATGTTGGTGTGGGTCAGCAGGGTGTAGGAGTAGAAGACAGGGTTGTAGGGGATGTCATCTCCACGGAGATTGAAGAGCCCTGCCAGGAATGAGCCCTCTGAGCTTGCACCCACCAGCTGCCCTCCCACATCCAGGGCTCGGAGCCCAAAGCACCCACCACAGCACCCACCGTGGCACCCACCACAGCTACTCACAGGCTGTCTCCTCGAGCCCCGAGAGCAGCACGGCTGTGGGTTGATGAATGTGCTGCTTCATCTGCTGCCGGATCCCGGCCACCTTCTCCTGCCAGCTGCTCCCTGGGAGGGGACCAAGTGACCACATCAGCTCAGGGGCCACCACAGTCCCTGGGCCGGGGGCTGCTGGGGGCCGGCATCCACCCAGCAGCCTCCGGGAGCATGGTGGTTGCACCTGTGAAGGCTGCCGGGAGGCTGTAGATCTGGCTGGATGCTGGAGGGGGTCTCTGGTCCCCCCACACCTGATCCACGAGGTTGCTCTCAATGGGGAACAGGGTCCTGCCGGAGCCATGCAGGGCCTGGCTGTAGCTGTTCCAGGTGTCTGGGGGGGGACACAGCCCACAGCTGGGGGCATGTGGTAAATCCACACCCAGGAGCTGCCCTCCTGTCAGGTGAGGTCACCCCCTCCGATGGACCCCCTACCAATGGAGAAGAGGAAGGGGTCCAAGCCGACTTTTGCCCCCACAGGAACTGCCTCCAGGATCCACAGCCCGATGGACTCGATCCAGGCTGCAGGAGAGAGCCGGGTGACACCACGAGGACCAGCATCGTCCGGGCCACGCTGAGTCCCAGCAAGGCCACGGCTCAGGCTGGGGGGGTCCTGGGGGCAGAGAGGATACAGCAGCCCCCCCAGCCTGTCCCCCACTGACTTGTCCTCTGCAGCTCCCAGTTACAGTCCAGCTGCCGCTCTGCCTGGGTCCAGTAGCGGCTGTCGGTCCACAGGGCAGCCTTGTCCTGTGTCACCACGCTGGTGCCTGAAGCAGGAGTGGGGGCTCAGCTGTAACCTTTCCTCCATCTCCAGGTGGCTGTTGGGACCCCCGGGGTTCCCCAGCCTGCTGTCCCGTGTGGAACAGGACTGTGCCCTGCTCCAAGGATCCCCAGGGATGAGGACCAGCCAGAAGGCAGCCCAGGGTGCTGAGAATGAGGATGGTCTGACCTGCTGAGCCGGTGAAGCCAGTCAGCCAGCCCAGCCGGGCATCCCGCTTCGCAATGTACTCGTTCTAGAGCCAGACATGGAGCCATCAGAGGTGACCGTGGCCCACTGGTCCCCACTGACCCTTGGAGCTGGTCCCCAGGGCTGCAGGCAGGCTGCTGCCTTACCATGTGGGCGTCCGTGGAGGGCACAATGTAGGCGTAGATGCCGTGGGCTTGCATGGTGGCCCGCAGAGCGGCCAGCTGCTCTGTGGTGTTGGTGGCCGTAGGGGGCAGGTACTGGTGGCACAAGGGGACACAAGGGGGGGGGGGGCACAAGCTGCAGCGGTGGGGCTGGGGGGGACACCTGACGCAGGGTGTGCCAGGCACAGGGAGGGTGACACAGCAGCTCACCGGTGGGTCCGTGGAGCAGTCCCGGACGTCACTCCCCACAGAGGCAGCCTGTGGTGCCCAGCCAGAGGCACAACCTGGGGACATGGGGACACCCTGGACCTGGGGTCCTGCTGGCCCCTGGCTCCAGCCCAGTGCCAGCACCAGTGCAGCTGCCACCCTCATCCTCAGCCCCACCCACTAAGCCAGCCCAGCTTGGGGGAATTTTGAAAAGTACAGTGTTTCTTGCCCCAGGAATAGTGGGTGAAAAGTGACATCCTCACTGGCTCAGGAGGAAGTAGACAATCATGGGCAGGGCTGCCACTGCCGATGGCACGGCTGGGGACAGGCCCTGAGGGTGCAGTGGCGTAGTCACAAAGTGCAACCAGTACCCACTGTGCCCAGGCCGGGGCCATCCTGGTGCTGCTGGGCTGCAGGCAGGGATGTGCCCCCGTAGGACCTGGCCTCTCCCCAGTGCTGCTCTGCATCTGGTGCCACCGCTGGCACCTCCTTCTCCAAGATGTCCATCACCAGCGTCACCTTTCCCTGAGCTCTCCTTCACCAGCACCCCCACAGTCTGGGGGCTGGCACCTGGTTCTTCATCCAGGGCCAGGGGCAGCAAGCTGGGGTCCATGGGCAATGGGTCACCCTTGGCATGGTGTGGCCTTGGGCATCTGGTCTCTGTGCCCCTGGCATCTGCTCGGAGCACCAGAGCTCACCTCCCCAGAGCTGCCTGGGGGTCAGGTGAGCAGGATTAGCCCCTCTCCCTGGCACCCGAAGGGCAAATCCACCCTTGCTGCACCCAAAGCTGGGGTTCAGGCTGCTGCAGAGCACCCCTAAATCCCCCAGACTGGGACCAGCCTGATTCCAGGGAGTCCCAGAATGGGTCCTCTCCAGCGAGCCCCCCCCCCCCAACCTACCATGGAGCAGGAGCAGCCAGGCTGCGATCCAGCGCGGGGGGTCCATGGCTGCCCCAGGGGTGCCCAGCAGGACGGGGAGGGAGCCGAGGGGATGGTTCCCCAGCGCCTGGGGTGATGGGTCCCTCTTCCTGTGCCTTTGCCCCCAGGACAGAGAGATGCTGGATGGGTGAGCCAAGGCCCTGAGCAGATACTGGGGGTTGTTGTCCCGGGCACTCGCAGTGGATGCTGCCGCTGCATAAAAGCAAACAGCAAAATCAGCACAAAGTCCAAAGATCCTCCCGGAGCAGAGGTGGGGCTGTGCCAGCTCAGCCTGGCACGCCCCAGCTGCCCAGTGGGCACAGCGGGTGAGGGGAAGGCCGTGGGGAGCTTTCCTGGAGCCAGGAGAAGGTGATGTGGGGGTCCCTGGGGTGAGGGTGTGCCCGGGAGGCTGTGCTGCCGGAGCCACCAGCCATCCTCCTCCTCCAGCAGACATGGCACGGTGCAAAGCATCCTCCTGGGCACGGCACAGCTGTGGTGACCCCAACCAGCGCCTGGGGCTCCCCGAGGTGGGGCTGTCAGGGAGCAGCAGTGGGGACAGGAGGGACCTCACAACGATTGCTGAACGTTACAGCTGTCACCCGGAGGCAGAAATGTCCTTCCTCCTGCAGGGCCCGAGCTGCGGGAGCGGGCTGGGTGCTGGCCTTTGGCAGGGCAGACGGAGCCCCACTGGAACCTCGATGCCACCTTTGGCTCCTGCACGTGGCTGTGTGCCAGTGACACGGGTTTTGCATGTCCTGGCCATGGCTGGGTTCCAAATCCTCCATCGCAACCCATCCCAGCTCCCAGCAGCACTAAGGGCACAGAGGCCAGGATTTAGGGTGCCCAGCCTTGTCCCCCAGCATGGCAAAGCTCCCAGTGCCGGGACAGCAGGGCCAGGCAGCAGAGGGGAGGGGGCAGCAGGTGGGACCAGCTGCCATGGTCTTGCTGGCACCCAGGCACCTGCCACAGCCCCTTGGCCACCCTCCTGTGCCAGCTGCGGCCTCACCCAACAGCCCTGCTTTGGCTGCTGTCAGCAGCGGCCGCCTGTCTTGCAGGGGACTGTCTGGCTGCGACTGTCCGGCTGTGTCACATAGCAACTGTCCGGCTGTGTGACCACAGGGACTGTCCGGCTGTGTCACTGTCTGACAGTCTGGCTGTGACTGTCCAGCTGTGTCACCACAGCAACTGTCCAGCTGTGACTGTCACTGGGATCCTGCTCACCACGAGGTGGCACCAGGACCGCGCTCCGGAGCCGCACGTTCCCTTGTGTCCCCCTGCCCCCCGACCCCTGCCCTCCCTCCCGGTCCCGCTGCAGCCCCGGTGCAGCGCGGGACCAGCAACAGCCAACCCTGGAGGTCTCGCCCGCAGCCGGGAGAGACGAGGGCCGGCACAACTCATGTCACCTATGCTCTCAGGTTGCCTGTGCCCGGTGCTACCCATCCCGGTCCCCTGCTCGGAGGGTCCCCGTGTTGAGGGTCCCCCTCCCGGGCAGGGCATGGACAGGGGGGTGACACTCGAGCTGCCTGTAATTGCTATGGCAACAGAAGCTTCTCCAGGCTGTGTGATGCGGTTGCGTGGTGACGGTCAGGCAGCAGTTTGTTGCCATCCCGGTAATTAGTGAAATGTGCTAATGATGCTTCCATCCTCCCCCGGATCCCTGCCCAGCACCGGGATGGGGGCTGCACTCGCAGTGGTGCCCAGGCCCCCTGGTCACCATCACCCTGCTTGTCAGTCACCTGTCACCAGGTCTGCACAGTGACAAGGGTGTCCCCACACCCTCCTGGTCCCAACCTCTGAGCCCCACTCTGCGATGCCATCCCCGATGCCACGTCCAAGGGATGGGGCGGAGGCTGGCCTGTCCCTTCCTGGTGGGTACAGCAACAGCGTGGCTGCACCACCATCCTCCTCCTCAGCCGGCATCGCAGGGGGGACACCGGCCATCCCCGGGGACCCCCGGGCCGCGTGCTGCTGCGAGCCAGCCAGCGTCAACAGGACGAAGCTCATCGGCCGCCGCGCGTCCGGTGGGGCCCTTCCCTCCCACGGGAGGTTTCCTCGAAGACGAGCCGGAGGAAGGCTCTGGGGGGGGACATCCTCCCTTTGTGGGCTATTGTTGGCCTTCCGTCACCTGCGGAGGCCGTGAGGTGACTCAGGCCGGGGTGACGTGCCCAGCAAACAGGACACGGGGCCGCAGGAATGCGGAAGGGAGCAGTGGCACGGGGATGCTGCCGTGACCCAGAGCCAAGGCAGGGCCTTGATGCCCAGCAGGTGATGGGTGCCTGGGGGAATGGGCACCCCAGAGCCTGGCAGCTGCCTGCAGGGCAGGATCCCCTGAACTGAACTACTGTGCACTTTGGGGTGCGCAACACTGGTGGGGAGTGGTGACCCCACACTGACAGCAGTGGGGGTGCAGGAGGAGCACAAGCATCAGGGCTGGAACAGGGGCAGAGGGTGTTCTCCTCCTGCAGTGTCTGTGGACACTGGCATGGTTGTGACATGGTCCTCATGTTAGGGCCCCCCCACCTTTGGCCCCTTCTCACACCCCACACACCCCCTGTAGCTCTTTTTACAGCCCCCCCCCGACCATCCTCACAGCCCAACACAAAATCACCCTGTCCAGCCCATCCTACCCAGTACAGTCCCTCCCCTCCTGTCCAGCCTCATGCACACCTCTCTCCCCGCAGGGCAGCCCTGGCTGCAGACACTGTCAGGGTGCTGGCCAGGCAGGGCCACTCCTCCCTCACCCTGATGGTCGGTGCTGTCCCCAGGGTGTGCCTGTGCTTGTCACCCACTTTTCACGGGGGCAATACCTTGTACCCTGTGGTGGGTTGACCCTGGCTGGTCACTGGGTGCCCATCAAAGCTGCTCGATCTCAGACAAGAGAGAGAAACTACAACAAAAAGGCTTGTGGGTGGAGATAAGGGCAGAGGGAGATCACTGGCCATTTATTGTCATGGGCAAAACACACTCGGCTTGGGGAAATTAGTTTTAATTTGTTACCAGTCAAGTCAGAGCAGGTAATGAGAACTAACCCCAAATTTAACCCGCTTTCCCCTCATCCCTCCCTTCTGCCTGGGTTCAGCTTCACTACCAGTTCCTCTACCTTGTCCCTGAGCGGTGCATGGGGATGGGGAATGGGGTTGTGGTCAGTTCATCACTCTTTGTGTCTGCTGCTCCTTCCTCCTCACACTCTTTCTCTGCTCCAGCGTGGGATCACTCCCGTGGGAGAGAGTCCTTTGTGAACTTCTCTGACCTGAGTT